>MJUU01042674.1:44734-56650 GCA_002080025.1 Modiolus philippinarum
AAAAAAAAAAGCCGGAAGTTCAGGCACAAAAAAAAAGTTTTTAGCACCTCCCCCTAAAAAAAAAATTCCGGGAGTTCAGCAAATAAAATAATTTCTGACGGGTCTAAAACACAAATGAAAAAATATCCGGGAGTTCAGTGAATAAAAGAAATTTGATGGATGTGATAAAAAAAATCTAAAACTTAGTCATCTGTAATTCTTGTTCATAAAAAGATCCTATAATTTCTTCATTTTTTAAATCTTTTATTTTATAAGTAATAGGGTTTGTATTTAAAACTTTTTTAATTACAAATATTTCTCTTGTCCATCGAGTTGTATAACCCTTTTCAAATTGACCTTTCTTTTTTGTTATTCTTACTCTATCTCCTACTTTGAATTTAAGTTTTTTTTAAGGGTAACCGCTTGCTTCGCTCGCTAATTTTTCTTCTTTTTCTGGATATAAATTTTTATACACTGTTAATTCATTTTTTAATTTACTTGCCTCAACGGGTGTCATTTTAATTGAAGAATGTACCGTATTATTATAATTTTTAACCAATCTATCTAATACATCATGATATTTAAATGTTCAAGTGGCAGTAAAATATTTATACATATGTTGTTTCATTGTTCCTATCCAGCGTTCGACTACACTAGATTTTTCTTCATTCTCAGTTGAATATAAATTTATGTTATTATCTTTTAACAATTCTTTTACTTGCCGATTATAGAATTCAGATCCTTTATCTGACCAAATGTACATTGGTTTTCTTTCTTTAAATAATGTTTTAAATGCTTCACTTACTGTCACACCTGTTTTATTTTTCAATGGAATTAACCAACCATATTTACTAAATACATCTATAACTGCTAATAAATATTTATAGTGTTTATTTTGTTTTGAGTATTGTTGCATATCTGCCAAATCAACTGCCCATGTCGGATCAACAGAATGAACATAAACACGTCTTTTAGGAAAAACTTTTACAACTCTACGATGTAATTCATCTGCTAGTTTATTTGTCCGATTTGTAAGCACCATTTTTAAATAAATAAAAATTCTTTTTTTAGAAAATGACAGAAAAAAATCTGTTCAAAATGTTATGAATATAAATATTTATATGAATATGATAAGAATAAAACAAAACCAATGGGTGTTAAATCTGCCTGTAAAGAATGTAATAAACCGAAACAAAGATTACATTATCAAAATGATAAAGAAAAATATAAACAATCTTATCAAGAATTTATACTGAGAAATCCTACTTACTGGACTTTTATCAAAGAAAACAATATGATTAAAATTTAACCTTACAAAATGAGTCCTAAAAAATCCAAACTTACCAAATCATTTAAAGATCTTATTACTGAAATTGATGTTGAAGATATAGAAGAATCTGATATAACTAAGTATATAAACTTATTAAAAGATAAGATAGTAATTAATCAATTTCCTTTAAAGATAAAAAATAATAATAACAAGTGAATTTTCAACACCTATGTCATTTGATATAATAGAAAGTCATTACTCTCATACTGTTGAAGTTATCCTAACACAAAATAATATATCTAAATTCTATAAAAGTTTAAAAGATAAATTTGAAGCTTGGATAGATGAATTTCAAGAAAGAGGATCTGGTTTTGTGTTTAGAAATATTAAAAGTGTAAAAGTAAAACAATATAAATATGATTATTTAAAAGGTTCATCTTATATTCCTCTTCAATTCAAATCAGTTAATATTATTAATGTTCAAAATAAAGATGATAGCAAATGTTTCTTATGGTCTATATTAGCAAAGTTATATCCAGCTAATAAAGACAAACAAAGAGTATCTAAATGTAAAGCAAATAAAAATAAAATTAACATGAAAGGAATTGAATATCCTGTAGCAATAAAAGATATCCCAAAAGTAGAAAAACAAAATGATTTCATTATAAATGTATTTGCGTTAAAGGACCAAACAAATAAAGAATCTTTATATCCGGTTCATCGTTCAAACTTAGAAAGCAAAAATGTACTTGATCTCTTATACATTGAAAGTAATGAAAATACTCATTATTGTTTAATTAAAGATTTAGATAGTTTCAAGTGTGATAAGAATAATCATAAATTATTTACATGTAGAAATTGTATGCAAGAATTTCGAAGAGAAGAAACACTAATAAAACATAAACAAATATGTTATAATAATGANCCAGGAAAAAATATTCTTAAATTTCAAAATCATCATTTTAAAAATAAACTACCATTTGTTATCTATTCTGATTTAGAATCAGATAATATTCCAATATCTACAACTCAACCAAATCCAGATAAATCGTATACAAATCCAATACTAAAACAAAAACCTAATAGTTATGGTATTTAAGTTCATTCAGATTATCCAAAAATATATAAATCATAATATTTTTCTTATATTGGTGATGGTGCAGTAGAAAAATATGTAGAAAAAGTAATAAAGGTATTTAAAGAAATAAACTATAAGATCTACCTTAATGAGAAGAAACAACCAATATTAAATAAGTATGAAGAAGATGAATTCCAAGAAGCAACTGAATGTTATATTTGTAAAAAAGAATTTGAAGAAAGAACATGTTGTCAATATTGTGATGAGGAATTTGAATATGACGACTTCTATTGTAATAATTGTGAAAGACAAAATGAAAAATATATACTGTAAGAGAACATAATCATCTTTCAGGTAAATATAGAGGAGCATCTTGTCAATCGTGTAACACAAAAGAAGGTAAAGCAACGAAATTAATACCCGTATTTTTTCATAATGGGTCAAATTATGACTTCCATTTTATTATTGAAGAATTGATTAAATATGAAGATAAATATAATAAAGTAAAACTTCTTTCTAAAAGCTCAGAAGAATATATTTCAATAGAATACGGTTCATATTATAAAAATTAAGATTCCTAGATTCATATAGATTTACGTTAAAAGGCTTATCAGATATTGCTAAATCAATGGATGAATTTCCTATTTTAGAAAAAGAGTTTGATCGAAATATCTCTCTATTAAAACAAAAAGGATTTAATCCATATGAATATGTAGATTCTATAGAAAAATTGAAAGATAAGAAATTGCCAGATATTAAAGAATTTTATTCAAAATTAACCCAAAAAACACCCAGCAAACACACAACGTAAATACAACGTTATCCTAACGTTATATATATGTTATGCCTTAAGATAACGTTATACTAACATCCAAATAACGTTAAAAAAGGATGTTACAAATATAACTTTTAATTAACGTTGTGGAATTTTGTTATATTGATGTTTTCAGAACGTCGATGAAAAAAACATCCTACATATTATGTTAGAATGGCGTAAGATTAACATAAAAATTTCTTTTGTTATCATGTTACTATAAAGTAACATAAAACTGTAACGTTACCATAACGTTAGAATAACATTTAGATCATATTGGTTATTTGTTCTCTATCAGTTTTTACACATTTTTGAGTAAATGGTCTTCCAAACGTTTAGATTTTATCTGCACTGAAGAGACATAAGTTGTCGAAATGCGCATATGCAGAAAGTAAATTTACAGTAACTTCGGTATTTAGTTATTTAAAAAATGTTATTGGTAAACAACCAACCAACATAAAACTGTAACGTTATACTAACGTTATTGCAACCTAAGCACATATGTTCTCTATTCATCATATGGTAACGTTCAATTGTAACATTATATTAACGTGAAAATGACATTTCATTAAATGTTACTGACTAACAAAAAAGTAACATGATTTTTTTATATTATAATAACGTTTGAGTAACATTAGCAAAAACGTTATTGACAACTATGACGCAACTATCAAGTAATGTAAAAATTAAGGTTAAATTAACGTAAAAATTACGTTAGAAAATGTTATTTGGTAACAAATAAGTAACATTTAATTGTTCGGTTATAATAATGTTAGAGTAACATTAACATAAATGTTAGTGAATACTGTCATGAAACTTCCAAGACACTAAAAAATGCATAACATTAGAAAAACGTTATATTAACGTAAAACTATTCTATAAAATGTTATTGGATAACCAAATATGAACATTTAATTGATTGGTTATGATAACGTTAGAGTAACATATACATAAATGTAAATTATAACTATCATGCGACTATCAAGAAACTAAAAAAGGATTATGTTAGAATTACGTTAAATTTACGTAAAAATTACATGAGAAAATGTTATTAGGTAACCAAGAAGTATAACATTTATTTTTTCAGTTATGATAACGTTAGAATATCATTAAGAACATACTATTAGTGATAACTATCATGCAACTTTCAAGAAACTTAAAAAAAGATAATGTTGGAATAACGTTAGGTTATTGTTAAATTACATAAGAAAATGTTATTTGGTAACCCATAAGTAACATTGAATCAGACGTTTATGATAACGTACGTTAGAGTAACATTAACATAAATGTTAGTGATAACTATTATGCAACTATCAAAAAACTAAAGCAGATAATATTAGACTAACATTAAATTAATGTTAAAATTTACATTAGAATATGTTATTGGGTAACCTATAAGTAACATTTACTTGTTCGGTTATGGTAACGTTAAAGTATCATTTAATTGTTTGGTTATGGTAACGTTAAAGTAACATAAATGGTAGTGGTAAATAAATAACCAAATACCGAAGTTACTGTGAATTTGGTTTCTGCATATGCGCATTTCAATAACTTACGTCTCTTCAGTGCAGATCAAATCAAAACATTTTGAAATCCATAAATCGAAATATATGTTATAACTTTTAGAGAACAAATTAATTAACTATCGTGCAACTATCTTGAAACTGAAAAGGATAATGCTAGAATAATGCTAAATTAATGTTACAATTGCATTAGAAATTGTAATTTGGTAACCCATAAGTAAGATTTCTTTGGATTAATTATGATAACTATATAGCAAGATTTAAAATAAGCGTTAGCGATTACTATCGTGCAACTTCATAGAAACTAAAAGAGGGTAATATTAAAATGCAGTAGAATACCGAGGGAACAGCACAAGTAGATAACACAAATCAGAGCCCAAAGCCTGAACACCAAAGACTCGACACACCCACCCAATATATAAACATCACAAAAACACCCAAAACCATGACACTAACCATGCGACCCCCGAAAATATCGAGAGCTTCTGGAAGTGCAAAGCGCGTCCATCTACACATGGCATCCGCCGCACCGCCAGCGAGCTAATCCAGGGACGTCAAAACCCGTAATGTCGAATCAATTAAGACGTGAAATATATCGAGCTAGCGAAAATGTCCTTCTTTTGAAAGCGACACCTCATATGGAGTCCATCCATTATGACGCAGCGACGGTAATAAAACATTTAAAGGAACGAAACAACAAAGTTCGAACACACATCCACAGCCAAACAGCTTCGTATAGACTACAAGCTTTACAGCAACGAACCAACCGCGAAACACACTGCCGCATACTGGAGAGCAGGTAAAAGGTAACGTCTGCAATTTTGTAGTTACAATTATTGTGTTTGTCATATCGTTCAGATTACAGACTCTCGTGTTCATCAATAAACAATAAAGGTCAAAGCAGGGAAATGAATTTGCCGCACGTCCCTGTACACTACTTATTGAACTACCTCCCTACCGGGGGCCGATATCATTTTCAAGCATGCCGGGGGCCGATATCATTTTCAAGCATTGTCATATGTCATGATTAAATATTCTGCAGAATCTAACTACATGTACTTTTTTTTTCAATAATTTGCACAAATTTATTTAATATAAAGGTCATTGTGAACTTTGTAAATTTTCATTTCTTGTACATTTTTTAGATCTATGCAATTTGGCAAGTTAAACAGGTTGTAAAATATAGTTTGATCTAAGGCGGACTTTCTTGCAATTTCACTGGGACGGGACAGTTTCTAGCGATATCTTATGTACAGCAAGCATGTTTAGTGGTTTTAATTAGGACTTATCAAAACATAACATGATATATTATCTACTCTTTTAATGAGGTTGTTAATTATTATATCAGGTGTGATACGTGATGTCTAGCGTAAATGGTAATAATCTTAATGCTTTGAGGAATGTTATTGGGATTTATTATGATTAAAAAAATATTAATAAGGGGTGAGGCTCATTTATCAGATGATTTTTTTTCTTAATTATTATTTTTTGCTTGATACTTTTGGTTGTGGTGTGTATCTCAAATTTTAATATAGATATGGTTTTAGGCTTAAGAACATCAGGTGGACATCAAAGACCCTTCATCAAAGGGACATCAAAATATTTGCCTCATCGGCGATGGGGTGTGGTCCGAGGTCGGAATCCTATTGCGAGAAAAATCGTGCAGAATATATGCAAAATTGGCCAAAAAAAATGAAAAATAGCTTGGAATCATCTTTTTTGCTAGAACCCCCCCCCTTTTCGGGGATGGATCGGTCGGTGGACCATGCCTCAGTACATGTTCACGATATTGTAACTTGAAAGGTCAAATAAGATAATATTCGAAAAGAGTGGATACTTCATTAAATATGTTTCAGCTTAAGAATACCAAAGACATATAATTATATGTCTCTCAGAATACCAACCCCTTTTCTTGAAAAAAAAATGTGCAGAATTTGAATAACTTGACCATCTTTTACTGGTGGAGTAATAGTTTCAAATTGCCTTTTCCTGGAAACCAATTCAGACCCCCTCCTTGAATTTGTTACTGCATTGTTTACGATATTTCTTGGTTGCCAAAAAAAAATGTTTCTCCCGGAATTTCCCTTCTCCTTTCCGAAACTTCAAAATCAAGCTGGTTCCCCGAGGACTATTCACTGTCGTCTCATAGACGATGGAATAGTGAATAGTTAGAAGGGAACCAGCGTAACAATATTCTAGGTCAAATTATCCAAGAATCTTACACTTGAAAAAGAGGTGTATATACACAGGCAGGGACTGACAAGTCAATGTTCAAGAAACAAGTGCATGTTAACGTGGTATGCTGCGTAACTTGTTAACTTGTTAGTGTATCTCTCTCCCTGTTAAGGGGATGACCATTTGATTTCGGGGGGAGGGGCGATTTTGTAAATATATAAATAAATCATTTAATCTTGGTACCAGTGAAAATAAATATTCTATATGCTACTTGTCATGAAAATAAATAGTTTAATTTTGATTTAAAGAATAATTTTTTTTGTTGCAAACGCAAATTTTGAATGGTCATTTGGTGAAAATAATTTGTTCGAGATTTTCGTGAAAATAAATAAATTTTCTAGGCAAAATTGCCCAAGCCCCCCCTTGAAAATCAAATGGTGGTTCCCTAAGTGCGCAATGAGTTACATGTATGTAAAAGTAAATTGTTAAATTTTGAATGACAGCAGTCTGCCATATATGGAAGACCAGAATGTGAGTATTTTCTTCCTGAAAAGGGTGTGAGAGGGTGGTGAGCCAATAGACATATGAAAATGTGTATTATCAAGGAGGTATAATGACAATATACATTGTTTTTACAAAACAATGATGGCTTCAACTCACTAAATATCCAGGCTAATACTATTATTTTGTAACAAGCCCCTGTGAATAGAAGTTATTCATTCCAATCACACCTAAAACATGTAAATTCATAACTTATATCGACGACAATGCTATTTTGAGTACGTTTAACCGTATTATTGAGAGCAAGGATTTCTATACAAATCCTTGTTGAGAGGCATCCAATGGTAGGACATACATACGTGTATATGGGATACGTTCATTGATATGATTTGATAATGGCCCAATTTAAAGAAGTATGTGCACTATTTTTCTGTACTTTCTATATAGAATTAGATTCTATACAAATACAACATAGCATGTTGATTTTTTCATCATTTAATTTATATTTCAAAATTAAAAATGGCTAAAACCAATCATGCCAATTTTATAAAAATCAGGGACGTTTGTTAATAAATATACGTCCTTGCTTAGATTTAAAAGATGAATTATACATTCCAATTATTTTTTTTGTTTAATTTTGGAAATAATGCCAATTGCACCAGTGAAAATGGATTATTAAAACTACAATTATTAATATCTTTTATATATAATGCTATTCATTTACAAATTAAAGGTATTTATTAAACTATCATTTTTTTTTTAACTTGACACAAGCAAGGACAGTAATTAATTTTGATAAGGGTAGCTACATTAACATAACCATGATAACATGGCCATGCTAATTAAATCAGATGAAATGTCAATACCACATGTGTTATTGATTAATGAACAAAATATAGTTGTCCTGTTATCTCAGTTTTGGTTTGAAATGCATATTTGTTTACATATATGAATCTTAAAGTTATAACTGGCTTGTACAGAAACAATGGTCGTGTGTACATGTATAAACTAGGTAAACAAACTTAACTACTCTCTGTTGTGCAAACTTAAGATTTACAAATAATTTCTAATATTTCTATTATTTTTGTTTAAAACAAAAATCATTTATTAATTACAGATTTTTCCATATCCAGTAGTGGAGTTTTGCACCAGTTACCATACCTTGTATATATACATCATAAAGCAGCAGAGGAGGTGTAAGTGTTTATGTTTACATTGTAGGTTCTTATTAATTAACTTCTTTCTCGACTATCAATATGACCATGTCTATATAAAAAGACTTTAAAATCTGGGTTCACAACTGAAGGGGGGGGGGGTGAAATCCAGCTTATAGCACAGCCTTACAGGTTCAGATTAACCTGAGTTAAATTGGCTATTTTACAATTTCACTTATCTCTATTTTATTGATCAGCACTTAACTTAATACCATTTTTCGGGACACTGGGATTGGCCATTGTTAACTTCAGGAAATCCGGGGGCCAATTTTAAGGCCGAGATTTCGGGATGAAAATGCCATTGGGACACACAAAATGGACGTTTTTGTATGATTATTATTTTTTGTATGTAGGTTTCCTATCATCCTCACAATGTCAGCTGTGCAATTTACGGGTTCCACCTTTGGTTATTTCCATGACATCTGCATTAGGTATCAACCTGATATTTGGTGTATGAGTTTAGGCCACATCAATTTAATTTGTAGATTCTCATCCCTGCCTGTCCCATTTCTTTAAATTTTTACAAACCAGAATTTCAGTTTTACTTTTGAAAACAGTTGTCTCCACAACTGGAAGTATTTTGTGGCTGACAAAAGACCTTGATGTTAGCTTGTCAGATACTCACTTAAGGTGAGAGGTACATAAATAAGCGCCTCTATCCGTGAGCGTTATAAGATTGCTTTAGAGTGAACGTAAAATAATTTGATAACTCACTTCCCAGTTTAAATTATAGTTGTTTCAAACTGTATCCTACAGTTTTTCTGAAAAACTGATATTATGCCGCGAAAGAAATTTCTGTTTTATTGATATAATTTTGTTATCTGGTCATCGAGTTCGTTTTCATGGTATAGATCACTGTATATATATTCATCTTTCAAATCACACATAAAATCGTAACTTTTATCAATGGGGTCGCTATTTTATAAAAAAAATCCATTTTTGGCATGTCGATTCTATGTTCAACTATTTATATTTGCGAAATGAACTCGATGACCCTATATAAAATTTACACCATCAAAATGGGAATTTCATTGTTTAAAATATTTGAACCATAAACAGTCTGCTCTATTCAAAATTAATTCTTTTTAACGATTTTTTTTTGTAATTTAAACAATAATAAATTGTTCATTTTAAAAAGTAGTTGTTTTTTGAAATATTGACAAACAAAATAATATGAATCACAATTGTTGGCTCATCACAATCTAGCTGTCGCCATATTGCCTGTTGTCTGGTGTAGAATCAGTGAAAATGACGCTTTTCAAATCGATTTTGACAAGATAAGATCTTTATCTTTAGTGAAAAGAATTACACCGACGGATAGCCTATTTTATCTATTTTCACCACATAGTTGTACAAATTAAAAAAAGTGTATTAGTTATTTCACAATTCAGTTCTAAAAAGGGGATACTTCACGGAAAATACAATATTTACAATGCCTTAAATAGGGAATACTTGTGAAAATATTTGAAATTTTAGAATTAATTTTGACGAGACTAAACTTGATCCGATTCTCATCAAAATTATACCGAAAGAAAGAGAAATTTATGTAGAATAAGCACATAGTTGTTCATTTTAAAGAACGCAATTATAAATCTTGGTATTTTCTATTTTTTACAATCTATTGTTATATTTCTATGTACAAAATACGACAATCCACAGGTAGCCACTTTAGTCACGTGACTGGTCGATGACGCTAATAGTTTAACTTGAACTTGTGAACGAAATAACATACTGTCTTTAAACTTGGTATGTAAGTTGTTTGCTATAAATCTCAGACCAAGTTCGGTTTAAGTTTCAGAAGTCCAAGGGTTCATGAATTATGCCCCTTGAAACTTTGAAATTTTGCGAATTATAGGGTTTCCGACTGATAAATTGTGAACGAAATAACATGCTGTCTTCAGACTTGGTATGTTAGTTGTTTACTATAAATCTCAGACCAAGTTTGATTTTGGGTTCAGAGGTACAAGGGGTTCTAGAGTTATACCCTTGAAACTTTGAAATTTTGCAAATTTTAGGGTTTCCAACTGATAATTTGTGAATGAAATATCATCCTGTTTTTAAACTTGATATGTAAGTTGTTTACCACAAAACACAGGCCAAGTGTAATTTTTGGTTCAGCGGTACATACGGTTCTGGAGTTATGCCCCTTTTAACTAGTTTATTAATTGTATATAATTTATTACTTTTTATATAAAATAGGAAATTGCAAATGAATTGCGAGATGAACATGTATTTATTTTTTTTTGTAGATAACAGAACCGTTTGCATCAAAAGACAACAGTTTTAACAGACTATCATTCACACCAAAGAAGATGGACAAAATATGAACTACTTTATTTTTTCTTTTATAGATGCATTTATAAATAACAAATATAATGTATTAAAACATCTCCTGATTAAGCAATTTTGTAGTTTGTCATTAATCAAATTGTTAATATGCAAAAATTATTGTTCAACAAGAATGCAGTAGTTTTTAAGATTTAAAATAGTGTCCATCATTCAATACCTCAAATGTATTGGTTGTCACGTTAAAGATAAACTAAAGTTAAAGTACCAGAACATTTTGAGGATTACCACTACATGTACTTATTATTATTAGTATTAATATTAATAGGAAGAACAACATGTATTGAAAGATGTGTCCAAACATGCAAATTGCAGCATCCTCTGATGTACATTAATGTATATAGATGTACAAGTACAGAAACTCTTGTAATTGCAATTATGCTTCTGCATTTTAATGAAACAATTCACGTTATAAATGAAATGTTGGTTTCATCAATGAGAACAGACATTTTCGACTGGATTTCAAGTCTTTGAGGATGTGACATTTCCATGACTAACTTGCTGACAGTATGAAGGGTGCCATGTACAGAGCAGGACATGCTTACCCTTCCCAAGCACCTGTTGCCCCCCTTGGATTTGATAGTTGACACTGTGGGTGCTATATTTGTGATATTGTGTGGTTTGCGGGTCATGTCTTTTGTCAAATAATGTTCTCATTTTTGCTTTGTTTCTGGATAGTGATATATGTAATCAACTTGTGTTTTGTTTCTTCTTTTTTTCAGTTGCATTGTATTTATTTATGAAGCCAAATACTGAATTCTGTATCCAAAGTAAAGTGGAATACTAAATTGAAAGCAGACAACTTTCAATAATTCAACACTACATCTGTGAGATCACAATTTGAATACTGCAGAATAATCAAACAGTAAAATGCAGAAAAAATCTTTGAGAGACGGAAAACATTCTACTTAAGTAACATCATAAATTTACCTCAATCTCATTTTGTGGACTTTTTTCCGTAAAGATTATTTATTACATCACTTTAATATGACAAGATACATATATGATTATGTTTA
>MJUU01042677.1:0-27094 GCA_002080025.1 Modiolus philippinarum
TTTACGATTTGTCAGAGCATCATCACAGTCATCGTCAAACCAGGTTTTCCCAGGCCGTTTTGGGTTTGCCGAGGTTTTCGGTATAGATTTATCTGCAATGGAAAGTATTTTTTCACTGAAAAGATTTAAGGGATCAAGAACATCTTCAAACAATTCAGATTTCAATTCTTCTCTACATAAATTTTCATAGAGAGACCAATCAGCTTTATCAAATTTAAAGCGCTGTGGCCTTTCTCCGGTAGTAGAATAAAGATGTTGAAGAATGATCGGAAAGTGATCACTACTACATAAGTCATCGTGTACTTTCCAGGAAAAGTCCAACAGTAGAGATGGGTCAGTTATAGTTAGGTCTATAGCTGAGTAAGCCCCATTTCCAGGATGTAAATAAGTGTGTGAACCATCATTAAAGATACATAAACCTTCCTGCGACATTATGTCTTCAATCTTTCTACCTCTGTCATTCAAAGTAGAACTGCCCCATAATGGATTGTGAGCATTGAAATCACCCATTATTATAAATGGGGCGGGCAGTTGGTCGGTCAAGTTTTTAAGTTGACTGAGACTGGGGTTGAAATTAGGTGGTAAGTATACAGAACATAATGTGATCGTTTTATCTAAAGAAATTCTCACTGCAACAGCCTGAAGATCGGTATTTAGATCAACAGTACTGTGGATAATATTGTTGTTGACGAGAATGGTTGAGCCGCCAGCAGCTCGTTCATTCTCAGGAACATAAGTGCTGTAGAGGGAGTAGTTCTTTACATTCAACGTATCACTTTCCTTCAGGTGTGTTTCCTGGAGACAAAATGCCGCACGATTTAAAGCTTGAATTAATAAAGTAATTTCAATAAAATTAATCTTAAAACCTCGGCAATTCCATTGAATTATATTGTTCATTTTAGTCGTATTGGTGAGATATTTCCCTTTCGGGAAACTGAAGGATGACGAGACGATGATCCACTAACAGACGAAGACCTACTGTGTGATCGGTTATTTTCAATGTTATTTTCTGTTTCTGTCTCCATCTGGTCTTCAAAAGTTCCCCAAATGCTTACGTCCCAATACGGTTTGGGGCGTGGACCAGGTTTTTTAGTCTTGCTAGTGTCCTCATCTGAAGACAGGCTTTCATATCTATTAGATGTTCTAATAGAGGATTTTTCATGTCTGCTCTGTCTTTGGTCCTGTGCATTTTTTGATTTAATATTATCAGCAGATGATGAACGTTCTGCTGATTTAGATAAATGAGAAGCTAGTTTACTTTTCGTTTGCTTTGGAGACGATTGTACGTTTGTAGAAGTTAAAGGTTGTGTTGACTGGGTTGTCGTATTAACTGTTTTTTGTTTAAATTTAGTTGGAGTTATAATTTGTTCTTTAGGAACTGTTTGAACAGGTAACTTTTGGGGGTTCTCTTTGTCATATGGCCAGGTTAAAATTGTTTGTGTCTCAATATGCGATAAAGAGGGTCTCTGTCTAACTTTATCTGCATATGAAGAAGT
Organism: Modiolus philippinarum; assembly: GCA_002080025.1. Taxonomy (NCBI): domain Eukaryota; kingdom Metazoa; phylum Mollusca; class Bivalvia; order Mytilida; family Modiolidae; genus Modiolus; species Modiolus philippinarum. Next base: position 1,497 of record MJUU01042677.1, read on the forward strand.
TACTGTTTTTACTGTGTTTGTTGATGAAATTTGCCGGGCTTCGCTGTAAGAAATGTTTCTTTCTGTTTTAATTTTTAGAATTTCTTTTTCTTTAATGTATAAAGGACAGTTTCTGGAGGGGGACATATGGTCACCGCTGCAGTTTGCACATTTCAGTGTATTTGTGCAGTCTGTGCCCTGGTGTCCCTCTTCCGCACACCTGAAACACTTCAACTTGCCCTTACATTGTTTGGTACCATGACCAAACTTTTGGCAAGTGAAGCATCTCACTGGGTTTGGAAGGAACTTGTCCACCTTTATACCAAAGGGTCCTATTTTCAAAGATGTTGGTGGGACAGATGAATTAAACGTAATCAAAAATGTGTTGAGTTTTACCGGTGTTCCTGTCTTTTTGGAAATAAATCTTTGGACCATTGTTACTCCTTGTGATGATAGCCAGTCACAAATTTCCTCATCAGTGAGTTCGGAAAGATACTGACTCCTATCCCGCAAGATACCTTTACTACTATTTAATGTTTTGTGTGGGGAAGCCGAAACATTAAAGTCTTGAATTTTTGAAATTTTTAATAAGTTATCACTTTGATGTTTATTTACTGTTTCAATCAGTAAGTCACCTGAACGCATTCTAGATACATTTTTAACGGTTCCAGCAATGCTTTGTAACGTCTTTTCTATTAGAAAAGGATTAATTTTAGAGATGGGTTTTTCGGGTGACCCAGTCAGCACTACGAATTTAGTCCAATTGATGTCTTCCTCTTCTGGAACGGAATCATCAGATTTTCTTTTTTTATTTGGAGCTGGTTGATTTGAAGTTTTTTGTGCCATGTAAGAATGTAATATGTTTCACCATCCTTGTCACCCACCCACCACGGAGTGCCAACAAGGGCGATGCTTTTATTCAAGGGCTCTCCACCGGAAAGCACCAAGTGATCCAAGGATGGTATACTCAAGCAGAGCGTAACCGTCAGGCACTGAAGGAAAGCGTACCACTTGATTGACCCATAAGCCACCGCCTTCTCAAAGATATCCTCTATCGATAAAATATTAAATGAGAATAAAACATTCAAAAGACACTAATTTGTAAATCTCATTTTGGGGATATCTTCAAGGGCTTGGCGTGACCAGCCGATTGATCAGACCGGGACCATCTGACCTCCCGTTTAGATGATATCAGAGCCGAAGCAGGGTATAGTTCCTGTATTCTCAGCCCAACGGATATTAATGGCCGCAGCGGGAGTCTGAATATAGGTTCGCACCCACCAGGACCTCGTCAACCATCGACACGGGTCTCGACACACGGCAAACGTGTCGCCTCTGTTAGGAAGACTCATACTCCAAGCTCAGAGGATGCTGCGGGCCTATTCTTCAGCCGGGACCGCGCACGGCGGGTGTTGATTATTTGGTATATATGGAGTGAAAAAGATAATTTAGTCAAATTTAGATATTATTAATGATATAATTATTATGCATAACTTTAATAGTCATTCTATTTGTAAGAATGTAAAAACTCCAATACACCCTTGTCAGGTGGTGATTATTGGATTGTTGTAAAATCCTGACTATTTCAAAAAAAAAAAGAAAAAAAAAAGAGATTAATGAATTTGGTAAATGAAAGGTCATGTAAAACCTTATAATTGGACATTTCTAGCTCTAAATAGCTTTTCAGATTACTGTTTTCTTTTCAAGTGGAGATTATAACTCGAATTGTAAGTGCTAGAATTACTAGAACTGTAAATGCAAGTAAGAGCGGCCGATATCATCCCAGACAACCAAGTCAGTGATTCTATCATATTTGCAGCCTCAAATACTACATAGTAATTTTCGTTGAAATCGCACAATGTAAAATATCTTTCGTATTTAGAAGCTATCTTAGAAGTGGCGGCTAAACGGAGGCTGACCCCGAGGGTCCCGGGATATAGAAATAGGACCCATTCCAAGGTTGTGCGGGATTAATAAATACACAACCCATCTTTCGGATGGGATGTAAACTCAGGTCCACGTGTTGGAAGAAATGCCACGCTTCCTGCACGTTAAAGAACCCTTGTAGCAAGCTCTTTTTGGGATGGTCCGTAGGTGATCGGCTACAAGGCTAAATTCCCCGCCCTTGACGATTTCACCCTACTTTTCCAGTGGCAGTCAGAATTTCCCGTCCCATGGCCATTTCCATACCCCAAAGTGATTATTTATCAACAAACTTGTTCTCGTCTTGATATAGCTGAAATATTGCTGAGTAGACGTTAAACAATATTCAATCAATCAATCAATCATTAGAAGTGGCGGACATTTTGATTTTTTTCGCAATCTACTTTCAAAGGTCGATGGTTTTCTGCTGGTACATTTTATTGAAAATTTATTGTAAATACGAGCAAATCCTGGGAAGCAGTGCCTGTGATATTCAATCCCAATTTTTGTAACGTACAATGGTGGCCATTTAGAATTTTTGTCATGGAAAGCAGTTCTCATTATTTTTGTCAAAATACAAGCGAAGTTTCATTTGATTATACATGAAACCATTTCAAAATAATCGCGCAAACTAAATTATTGGAAGACAAAGAACAATAATCAGAAGAAACGTAGAATAACAACTTGTCACCCGACCTAAATATAGAAAATTCGGATTTTAATTTTTATATGCTGACTAAGTGCTGTAATGCTGATGTCGAACCGTCATCTAGCAAGGCCACCAACAGCATGCCGAACCGTCATCTAAAAAGGCCGCCAACAGCAAAACTTAGCCAAAAAATTTGATTCTATGTGGAAATGCATACAAAGATGATCTTCTAGAGAACTGCTGAATGGATTTGTACCTTAATTGGCATGAATGATGCTTATGATGTGTTGACCAAGTGTTGTTACTTTGGTGTCCATCTGTCATGCACTTTGGCCACCAGCATCAAAACTTAGATTACAATTGGACCCTATAGGGAAATGCATAAACAGATCTTCTAGAGATTTGCTGAATGAATTTAAGCTAAAAATGGCATAAAATGATACTTGTAAAGTGCTGACCAAGTGTTGTGACTTTTTTTCTGATCCGTCAACTTATATGGCCGCCAGCACTGAAAATTATTTCTACATTGGACCCTTTCGGGAAATGCATACAGAAATCTATAGAACTGCTTAATGGATTAAAACCAAACATGGTATGGATGATACTTGATGCTCACCAAGTGTTGTTACTCTGGTGCCGATCCGTCATCCAACATAACCACCAAGGGTGAATTTAGGTTAATATTGGACCCCATGGGAATAGCAAGATCTTCTAGAGAACTGCTAAATGGACTTGTATCTTATTTTGCAAGACAAGACAAAAAAAGTTTAATACATTTTAGGCACAGTATATGTGCTACAAGAGGTTTACAAACATGTTATAATACAATACATGAATGTAACGACAGATAGAACAATTAAGAAATAGTCGTATCATCAACGCATGGATGATGCTTATGAGGTGCTGACCAAGTGTTGCTACTTGATGCTAATCTTTTCATCTAACAGGACCGTCTGTGGCGAACTTAGTTTAATATTGAACCCTATTGGAAATGCATGCAAAGAGAAGCGCTGCGTGAATTTAAACCAAACTTGGCATGAATGATACTCGTGGGGTGCTGACTCAGTATTTTTACTTTGGCACCGATCTGTCTTCAAACATGGCCACCAGCCACCAGCCACCGATTTTAGTTTAACCTTGGACCATACGGGGAAAATACATACAAACATGTAGATATTCTTCTAGAGTACTGCTGCATGAGCCAAGTGTTGTAACTTTTGTGCCGAACTGTCATCCAACATATGTTCCAGCGGTGAAGCATTAAACCATATGTAGATTGATTGATTGATTGAATATTGTTTAACGTCTACTCAGCAATATTTCAGCTATATCAAGACGAGAACAAGTTTGTTGATAAATAATCACTTTGGGGTATGGAAATGGCCATGGGACGGGAAATTCTGACTGCCACTGGAAAAGTAGGGTGAAATCGTCAAGGGCGGGGAATTTAGCCTTGTAGCCGATCACCTACGGACCACCCCAAAGAGAGCTTGCTACAAGGGTTCTTTAACGTGCAGGAAGCGTGGCATTTTTCCAACACGTGGACCTGAGTTTACATCCCATCCGAAAGATGAGTTGTGTATTTATCAATCCCGCACAACCACGGAATGGGTCCTATTTCTATATCCCGGGACCCTCGGGGTCAGCCTCCGTTTAGGAGGGGTCACACCCCGCAAGCCGGAGATACTGGGTCCTATTTCTATATCCCGGGGTTCCCTCGGGGTCCTCTGTTAGGATGGCTCATACTCCAAGCTCAGAGGATGCTGCGGGCCTATTCTTCAGCCGGGACCGCGCACGGCGGACCATATGTAGAAAAACAAACACAGATCTTCTTCTAGAAAAAATGGCAAATGTACCTAACTTAGTATGAATGATGCTTATGAGGTGCTGACCAAGTGATGTTAATTTGGTGCTGATTTATCATCTTACATGGCCACCAGCGTTGCACTTAGTTCAAAATGACTTGTTCCTTCTAAGAACTTCTTGAGAACCAGATGGCCACCTGTGTTTAAATGAATTAAATATTGTACCCTATGGGAAATACATACGAAGATCTTCTAGAAAACTGCTGAATGCATTTGCATAAAACTTGGCATGAATGATGCTTATGGGATGCTGACCAAGTGTTGTTACTTTGGTGCCAACCCGTTATCCAAATATAGGGCTAGCAGGGAACATCGTTTAACATTGGACCATATTGAAAGATTTATTGATTGATGTTTTACGCCAACTTTATCAATATATTAGCAATCATCCTATATTGAACGATTATAATAAATAAATAAAAATTTAAATATATAATCCTTATAGCTTTTTACAAGTGAAATTTATGTGTAAAATACCGGTATTAAAAACATAATAAAAGAAATGTTAGTTTTGCTGTTATAATATTAGAAAATTTAAGATAAATCTGTTTAAATCTTATTAAATGAATTGATCGCTTTTAAAAATTGAACGATTTTGTCGCCAGCTACATTTGTAAATAGGTCTTTAAGACAATCAGCAGAATAAAAATCACGCCTCAATCGGCAACATCTACACATTCAATTAAAATTTGTTGAATTGTACAAGGACAATTGCATGGAATACATTCAGGTCGATCAACACTGTTTAATATAAAACTATGTCTTGTTCTAGTGTGTCCTATACGACATCGGGTCAACACTACCTGTTCTCTAAGGTTTTTCCCGTAGGAACAAACTTGTTTACCGACGTGTGATTGTATTCCATGCAGTTTATTATTTATTTGCAGATCCCATTTGGCCTGCCATAACTTTAAAATGTATTTAACGATTAAAGGCTTCATGTCAGTGTACGGTACTGGACAATCCGCCATCTTGTCATCTAGAGCATCTTTGGCTTCCTGGTCAGCAACTGTGTTTCCATAGATCCCCACATGACTAGGGATCCAAACATAAATGTCCTCTTTGCTTAATGCTACAAATGACTTGTAGAATTCAGCTATTTTCAAAATAATGACCATATTGAAAGATCATTCAAAGATATTTTCCTTTGAAACAACTTCAAAACAGATGTTTTTTTTAAAGTATGAATGATAAAGTAGACCTTGCTGGATTTTCCTAAGCTATCTGTTTTAAAAAGATGATTTTCATCACTGTTGGCATTCGGAATCATATATTCTACATTTGCAGCTCACCATACCAACACATTATCATTCATATTGTACAGAGCTGTGTAACAATATTATCTATATACCTTTTTTAAAGTATGCACCTTTGGAGTACATTCAAAGATTTTCTCCCCTGAAACCATACGGCAAGTTGGAAATAAACTCTCTTAAAAATGTATTCTGCATTTTAAATACTCATCCAAGAAGGCAGGCAGTAAAGAAAAAAGTTAAATGTTGGACCAGTTTCTTTACATATTTTGAAAATGGGACCCTTTCAACTTAGAAGTTTATATATCTATGTATCAGCCAATGTCTAGTTGAGCGATACAGGCTTTCTTGTTTCAATCTTTTAATCAATAGATGTTTATATAACTTATTTATGAAAAAAATATTGCAAAAGATGTTTTAAATAGATAGTCAAAGTATTATTTTATTACTTTTTTACCTGAGATTGTGAAACATGAACTTGATTGCATCTTAATAAGGCAATCATGAATAATAGGTATCAGGTTACATAAGTACATGTAGTCTGTGTATATTTTGTTAGTTGAACCTCATGCCAAGTTTTAATTACGAAGTTTAATTATAATTTGATAATAACGCTAACTGAACCAATTTATTTTGATTTGGTTTATTTGAATTTTTTTTCCTAACGACTTGCATATATCTTTCAGATCTGACAAAAGACCTTATGTGAAAAACAAGACCTCTGAAACTGAAACTATTAAAAGTCCTGAACAAAAGGTTGCTTATTTCATTGAAATAAAATGGTAGCAAAAGATGTTTTAATATATACCCATAGCAATAATTTGTAATACTATTTTTTTTATACTTTCATAAAACAATATAACAAGATTTGTGATTCATAAGATTGTAATCTATGTCTATAGAACAGAAGGTAAAACATAATCTTCCAATTTTGTCTGTTGAAGGTTATGCCAAAAATGACAAAGTTTAATGATCAACAATTGATAAAGCTAATCTGGGGGATGCAACTGGTCTGAAGATTTAAAATTGTATTCTGTCTGTAGTTCAAAACCAGGACCACTTTCTAGACAAATTATTATGGATTCCTACACCAATTCTAGACAACCGTTCAAAAAATAAGAACACGTATGTCAGAAAAATTAGGATTAATCTCCATAGACAGTAAATATACCAATCAAATAGCCAATTAAGTTGTTATTATGAAATTATTAAACAAAGTAGTAGAATACCAAGGAACTAAGGAAGGTATTATCATAAAAATTGAAGTCCAAAGACATGGCAAAAACGGCAACAGAGAAAACAAAGACAAAACAAGGAAGTGAAACAGCCACAATGCACGGAAATAAAAAGATGACATTAAGAACTAAGGCACTTATAGTGTGAACTCCCATGAAAACCGGGAGTGACATCAGGTGCTCCAAAAGGGTGACATACCCTGCTCCGTTGGCTGCACTCGTCACACTATCAGCTAGTCAATCCAGGGTTGGGTAAAAACCGGTTATGTCAAATCCGTGAAGACGTGAAATCTAAGTAAAGATGTCAGTTTTCATTTGGGACTCAGACACGTCATATCTGTAAATGATGTCATGGTGACGGCCATAGAAATTCTAAATGGATAAAAGTAACAAAGGCTGAACAAATCCCTGACTAAGCAGCATTTGGCAGTGTTTTTGCTCTCTTAGAAAATCAATGTACAAACTACATACTCGACAGTCACGAATCAACTGTGAAATGTACGCTCAATAGGCTGGAAAGGTAGGTATATTGCTGCTCAGAAAGGGAAAGTTCACAGTTGAGAAGTTTAAATCATCACGTTTGTCATAAAGCTTAGATATCACACGTCCATCTTCGTCAATGTATATCAAAAGATCTACAAAGCTGAGTTGTCTCTTTAATTTCAAGCTCATTGGCATAGATCTGGTGTAAATATTCCTTGAATTTTAGATTATTAAGATAAAGTGCATCGTCTATGTAGCGGAAGCTGACATAGAAGGACTGGGCTAAATGTTTTTGTTTTTTTTCTGTGTCAGCCCTTGTAAAAACTTGGCTTATTATTAAACAACGGCAGCAGAATACCGAAGGAACAAGGGAAGCGATGACTACAAAAATCGAAGTCCAAAGACATGGCATTATTATCGAACAGATTTCTGCTGAAAAAGTTTTCATGATATTAATTTTAACATATCTTCTATTAGACCAATTTTATACAGTAAAATATGGCCTCTTTCATGACATTGTTCATCAATTATACCATTTTGCTAGACGATTAGGCTAAATATGCTAAATAATTGTCAAAACACTGCCTTTACCATATTAAGGAAGTGCATCCAGAAGCTTATTGAACAGAGTGTGCTGGAATGGTATATTGAAGGTTTTTTTTTAAATTTTTTTTTACAAAAATTACATATATCTTTCAAATCCGACAAAAACACGACTTACAGCACAGAGCATGGTGTAACGACAGAACAATTTTGGAATAAATCATCTCCGAAAGTACTGATGCAAGCTAAACAGCATTTTATAATTATGCATGGAAGGTCTTCAAGGAAGGGTCGCTTATTTCGCTCAGATCTTAAAAAAATATTGTTTAACCATTAAACATAAAAAATACCTAAAAAAACACAGCATATAAATCTTTATACCTGTTTTGAATTTTTCACAGTTACAAACACTTTTTGTTGGAATGATCGCCCGAAGCATTGCTTGTATAACAAGTGGTTACCCAAAATCTAACAAACGATCTGCCATATCAGAATCTAAGGGTATATATGTTATCATTTATCCTAAACCAATTAAGATTGAGACACTTTCAATTTCTACACATTTCCCCCTTTACATTAGCAACAGACATCATTTGAGACATATTTAGCCCAAAATTAGTTCTACTCTTCACACACAATCTTTGTATAAAATTTTATCAAATTAAAGGCACTTTTCCTGAGTTGTTTTGTTTTTCATTTCCAACAGCCACCAGTTTAAAATTATATAGCGTGGAAATAAGTTCTACACTTAGAATACAACAAGTTCCACACTTGGAATACAATTTTCTGTAATATCTAATCAAATCTGAGATACTTCTTATTTGCAGCGTTATATACGTACCCATGGCAATGCTAACCATTTATAGATTTTTTAGCCCCAAAACAAGCTCTACACTTCAGTAAAATTTCATCCAATTTTAACAGTTTTTTTCCCCTATTAACTTTTAATCTCCCGCCCTTTTCTGTTTCAATGGGAACCGTGCCTATTTTGATCTGAACACAACTTTTAAAAACTTAACACTATGCAAATTAAATTTCCTCAAGTTTGGAGAAGTATTTTTCTTCTTCATATATTTCCCGTTTCAATGTCAAAGGAGTGCCATTTTGCATAACTAGATATGCGAACAGGAGCAATAGTTAATGTCGCCCCCAGACAAAAAATTCGCTCCTTCTATTCATTTGCAGCTTTGGAATTCTTGATTGATAACATATTTGTAGAATTTGGAAGACAAGTTTTCCAACAAGGATACCTATGGGGACTAATTGTGCGCCACTGTTAGCAGATTTGTTTATTCGTATGAAGCCAGGTTCATACAAGGCCTGGTTTAGATAAAAGACAATAAGGCAGCCAAGCCCTTTAATTTCAGTTTCCATTACATAGATAATGTTATTTTATTAACAAATCTTCAATTTAAGGATAAACTTAATCTTTTATACCTAAATGAACTTTAGATTAAAGAGAACACTGATACACCATCATCAGCATCATACCTGGATCTATACCTGTACACTGACAACTATGAACGTGTGAAAACAAAACTTCACGACATCCGTGATGATTTCGACTTTCCAATAGTGAACTTCTTGTTTTAGAGTAATAATATTCCTACATTTTCTGCATATGGCGTCTTCATTTCTCAACTCTTTCGCTATTGCCGTGCATGTACAGCGATTTTGTCAACAAAGCGAAATTACTCCCTCAAAAAATTATACACCAAGGGTATGTTCCGTCACTGTTGCAATTTTCAGTACAGAAGTTTTAAGGTCGTCACCATGAATTGACAGACCGTTACAATGTCGCTATTTCACAGATGAGAATTGATATCTTTGGGTAGATCCAGAGTTGATTTCCGGACTGACAAACACCGATAGTTACAAAACCAGACTTTTCACTGGCAATGTGACGGGTTCCATGCGTGGAGCCGATCATGCTTACCCTTCCGGAGCACTTTATGGTAGGGTTCAAAATTAGGACACCACTTGACAAAAAAGAAAAATGAAAAAAGAAAAGTAAAATTACATCCAAATCGCAGAACTTTGAATTCATCCTCCTTTTTTCTGTTTCAAGGGCAACTTACGCCAGATTTCAGTTCTATACATTTACAGCTGTTGAAGTAAAATTTCATTAGATCGGAACAATTTTTATTTTCCGCTTTTATTTATTGTCCCTCGCCGCAACGCGGAGCGGGGACATAGAAATGCCGGGCGTCCGTGTGTGCATCACACGCTCTCATGCCTACAAATTTTAACGGATTCTCATCAAATTTATACAAAATGTTTATTCTACTGATACCTTGGTCAGGTTTTAAAATCAGCCTCTGTCCATGCTTTTTGAAGGAGTTATGGGACTTTGACCAAAATAACGACACCATTTTAGCCAAAAATTGACCTTGTAAGCCCTCTCATGCCTACAGATTTTGACGAATTCTCATGAAAATTATACAAAATGTTTATACCTCTGATACCTTGGTCAAGTATGAAAATCAGCTTCGGTCAATACTTTTTGACGGAGTTATGGGACTTTGACGAAAATAATGACTCGATTTTATCCAAAAAATGACCTTGTAAGCGCTCCCATGCCTACAAATTTTAACGGATTTTCATGAAATTTATACCAAATGTTTATACTACTAATACCTTGGTCAAGTTCTAAAATCAGCCTCGGTCGATACTTTTTTGACAGTGTTATGGGACTTTGACAAAAACGACACAGTTTTAGCCCAAAATTGACCTTGTAAGCACTCTCATGCCTACAAATTTTGACGGATTTCCATGAAATTTATATCAAATGTTTATACTACTATAACCTTGGTCCAGTTCGAAGATCAGCCTCGGTCGAGACTTTTTGATGTAGTTATGGGACGACTTTGACCAAAATAATGACTTCATTTTATCCATAAATTGACATTGTAAGCGCTCTCATGGCTACAAATTTTGACAGATTTTCATGAAATTTATACCAAATGTTTATACCACTTATACTGTGGTCAAGTTTTAACATCAGCCTTGGTCGATACTACATATTTAATTCTGAAACAGCCCTGAATGTTTGAAAATATTGCAATTTCATATACAGTATACTGGTATATTGCTTGAGCGGCGGGGGACCCAGGAATTCTATTCTTGTATTTAAATGGAAACCGGTACATTTTGAGACGATCGCGATATGTACAACTTTATATCGTCTTCCGACTTTCTGACAAGCAGAATACGCAACCTCTTTCAATCTCTGGGAACTTGTCCGGTTAAACGTAGGGAAGAATGAGGAAGATAAATAATAGTAAAAAAAAATCAGGTTTATCGTAAAATGATTCCCAAACCTCCAGTGGACCTAGTCATAACCACAACATCTGTCAAATTTCAACCAAATTGGACAGGTATTATATCTGGCTTTTTGTGTTTCCATGGCACGGTCGGCATAAGAAAATTCTGATACCGGATTTAAATTCCAAAAAAGATAGAAAATCTCTATAAAATTTCATATACATCGAGGCAACTCGTATTTCCTCTCATTTTAGTCTTCCATAGCAACGGTCACCATTTTAGAAATTCTGACAAAAGATCTTGATTATATATATGATACACAAATCTGTGCAAAATGTCATAAAACTCAAAGCATTTTAATGTCTACCCTGGTGGCGAGTGTAATTTTGAAAATCACGAAATCACATGCACAACTTCAAATGGAATGAATTCTTCTTGTCAACCTTTAGGTGGAACACTCAATTATAATAATTTGTGAGGCATAACTGATGTCGCCCCTGCCAGATGATTACATGTATGTAGAAATCAATTCTCGTTAAAATTTGATAAAGTTGAAATTTTTACATTAAAGTTTCGCAGTACCCAAACTTTGCATGAGTATCCAACTACCTCCATGCCATCAAGTTGCATTTATTATCATCAAATAGTTTTTTAAACAAAATCGCTCGGACCAAAATCATTGGAAGAACAATAATATTAAACTAGAGGCTCAGATACCGAGCCTGAATCGTTCACCTGACAAAATGCTTACAGCAGGTGATGCAAGTGATGTTTATCCCATAGTATCCTGTGTTAAAATATGTTCTGTGCTGGCGGTCTTGTTTTTTTAGTAGATCAAAACAAAATAAGCAATCTTAGTTTGACTGAATTTGCTTCAATAATTTAAGCGCATGTAATGAAAACAATGCTTTAATATATGGGTACCATTCTAAACCAAGTTCAATACTGGGAGCTATCTTCTTTGTCAGATCCCAACAAATGAGAAATCTTTGTAAAGGACCTTCCGTACATCATTTCTGTAAAGTTTGCCTGAATTTGCTTTAATAGTTTCAGAGCAGATGTTGAAAATGATGTTTTCCCATAGGGTCCAATGTTAAAACTAAGATCAGCGCTGGCAGCCATGTTTTTTATTGGATCATTACAAAATGAGCAATCTTTGTGGAGGACCTAAAAAACATCATTCCTGTAAAGTTTGGTTAAATTTGCTTCAGTGGTTTCAGAGGAAAAGATGAAAATGTGAATTTCCAATAGGACCAACGTTAAACTATGTTTCGTGCTGGCGGCCATCTTTTTTGTCGAATTGGAATAAATGAGCAATCTTTGCAAAGGACCTTTAGTACATTATTCTTGTAAAGTTTAGTTGAATTTGCTTCAGCAGTAACAGAGGAGTAGATGAAAATGTGATTTTTCCCATAGGGTCCTATGTTAAACTCAAGTTATTCGCCGACAGCCATGTTTTTTATCGGATCGGAACGAAAAGAGCAATCTTTGTAAAGGACTTTCCATACATCATTCCTGTAAAGTTTGGTTGCATTTGCTTCAGTGGTTTAAGAGGAGAAGATGAAAATTTGAATTTCCCATAAAGCCAATGTTAAACCAAGTTCCGTGCTGGTGGCCATGTTTTTTGTCGAATCGGAATAAAATGAGCAATCTTTGTAAAAGACCTTAAGTGCATCAATCCTGTAAAGTTTGGTTGAATTTGCTTTAGCAGTATCAGAGGAGTTGATGAAAATGTGATTTTTCCCATAGGGTCCAATGTTAAACCTAAGTTCCGCGCTGGCGGCAATATTTTTATCGGATCGGAATGAAATGAACAATCTTTGTAAAGGACCTTTCATACATCATTCCGGTAAAGTTTGGTTGAATTTGCTTCAACGGTTTCAGAGGAGTTATGAAAATGTGAAAAGTTACTAGACGGACGGACGCCAAGTGATGGCAATAGCTCACACTGACCCTTTGGGTCAGTTGAGCTAAAAACAGACAGCATGAAAACAATATGTCATTCCAACTCGTCTGAGGCGAAAAAATAAAAAAAAATATGCGTTTAGGAACCATAATAATAAACAGAAACGGAGCAATAACAAGATTGATTGATTGATTGAATATTGTTTAACGTCTACTCAGCAATATTTCAGCTATATCAAGACGAGAACAAGTTTGTTGATAAATAATCACTTTGGGGTATGGAAATGGCCATGGGACGGGAAATTCTGACTGCCACTGGAAAAGTAGGGTGAAATCGTCAAGGGCGGGGAATTTAGCCTTGTAGCCGATCACCTACGGACCACCCCAAAGAGAGCTTGCTACAAGGGTTCTTTAACGTGCAGGAAGCGTGGCATTTCTTCCAACACGTGGACCTGAGTTTACATCCCATCCGAAAGATGGGTTGTGTATTTATTAATCCCGCACAACCACGGAATGGGTCCTATTTCTATATCCCGGGACCCTCGGGGTCAGCCTCCGTTTAGGAGGGGTCACACCCCGCAAGCCGGAGATACTGGGTCCTATTTCTATATCCCGGGGTTCCCTCGGGGTCCTCTGTTAGGATGGCTCATACTCCAAGCTCAGAGGATGCTGCGGGCCTATTCTTCAGCCGGGACCGCGCACGGCGGGCAATAACAAGATCACTCCACAAACTTTGTTTGCGAGGCAAAATAATGATAAAAATGAATGAAAAAAACGCAAATAACATGTTATTCGAACTGAGGTGACATAATAAGAAATGAGAAAAATACAAAAAATCTACCTAAAAGCGTCGTTATGGAGACAATAAATAGTAATGACAAAAGGGGGCAAAATTGTAACTCTCCAACTTCAACATTTTTTTGCATAGGATCTTAAAAAAATTGCGTTGAACTACTGTTGACTGAATTGGAAACAAATTGAGTACATTCCTTTTAAAATGATATCCGATGATTTTATTTGCAAACTAAGATTACAACAACGGTTTAGCATATTTTAATTCAGCAGCCTAAGTAAAAAATCTTCTCTGGAACTGTTTGTGCAGTTAGAACCAAATCTTTATTGGATCCATATCTGAGAGATTCATTTAAAACTCATCTAATGAGCCAAACATATAACTAACATGACTGCCGCAACAGATTTTTTGGTTAATGTCATGTTTGTAAGTAAAAATCCATGTGATGGTTCATGCTCCTGAAAGCCTCTAGAATGTTTGAAAATAAAACATCGTGGTTTATTAAAATTCTAAAAAATTACAAACCTTCCAATTCTTCTCTGATTTCTAATAGTAAATCCTTCAAAAGATTCGATGTACACAAAACGCTTGGTACAATAAAAACAAGCAATCCCAGTCGCAACATCCCAGAGGTGTTCTAGCTCCCGAATTAAATAAAAAAATCAGAAAACACTTTTTTTTTGTAACCCTTAAGTGTTAACTTTGACTGTTATTTTAAAGAATGAAATTGTATACTCTGCAATTTACACAATGTGAAAAGCTAACATTGTGAATGTATGATTGTTAGACATAGTAAAATACTGGCGAAGTCAGTTTGTTTAGTGTCCCAGTGATTGATTCGCTTTTTGTATGAAACCAGTCACATGAGATTGCATGTGAAAAGGGAATTTTGTGCAACTGATCCGTGTCACTAGTTGTCTTTGACGTTTTATGTAACCATAAAATATGCAGTGTCATTAAGAGATTTTATTACACTCTAGACCGATTTCATTGAAGCAACAGGAAAGTTTGTAAGTTATATACAATGGTGATCATGCAAATAAACACTCCTCTTGACTTTGCACATTAATTTTGTACTAAGTATAACCCATTCCAATCTGAATATCAAGCATCGGAAAGCAAAAAGTCTGGACAATTTTGTGAAGACCACTGTGGAATTATTAACTATTCGCAAGGTTCAAATTTTCATGGATTCTTGGTTTTAAAATCACGTAATTAAGTTCCCAAGGAAATGCATCTTTCCCTTTAGATTTAATGTAACTATGCAGTTTGAAATACTAACGAAACAGCGATATTTTAAAGAAACCACGAAAATTTGTGTCCACAAATAAAAATAATTCCACTGTATATAGATTGGAAGTTTCGAATATACTTTATGCCTATTTGTGATGCTTTCGCCACTTCAAAAATTCTATATTGAAAACGTTTTATTTTTCAGTGTTTAAATTTAAAAAAATTACGAGTTTATTTTTTACCATTCCCCCAATTTATCGTTAATATTATTAATTTTGTTTTCCTTTAAAAGCAAATGAAAAAAGGATTTAACATTTTATAATTAACTATAGTATGTTGAATCAAATCTTTAGAAAATGGAGCTGCTTAAAAATAAAGCCTTCGTAAGAATCTGAAGGTTTTATCTAGGCACTATTTGTCTTTGTGTGCAAGTTACAACCAAATTCACCTGTTTTATTTTGACAAGATGTGATCGTGAAATTCTACATAATTATGCCCCTTGCAGCTCCTTTACTACAATAGGAAGTTCCGATTTCTGTGACCTTGATCTCTGATCTATAAAATCTTATTTTTTCATATTCACGTTCCTCTTGACTGGAACTTTACGCTTTCCAGGTACAGAGAGTCTTTCTTTAATAGTACCTAAGGTATAGCAAAGATTAAAGTTTCTGTGGCAGAGACTCACTGCAGACAGGACAAAAACTATGCCTACAATCCTTTATCGGGGGGGATTTTTTATATGGCTCTTCTATTTAAGACATTTAAGACTAAAATACGGACATAGTAAGGACAAAATAGGATAATCAATTAGGTATTTTTTAAAAAAAAATTACCAGATGATATAAATGTCATGAAATCAACATTTTTCTTCCAGAAATTTGGCTACGTGGCAAGTAAATCGTCCATAAAATATAACCGGTATTTATTGTTTGGATTCAAACACAAGAAGTCTCCAAAACAACGGCAGTAGAATACCGAAGGAACAAAGCACAAGATTACATAAATCAAAGTCCAGAGATAAGGCAAAATCAAGAGTATCAGAAGACGGAAGACCAAGACACCACATGTCCACAAAACACACAACCACTACATATACAACACAAAAAACTAAAGCACTAACAGTGTGAACTCTAAAAAAACAGAGTGACATCAGGTGCTCCGGAAGGATAAGCATGTCCTGCTCTGTATACAGGACCCGTCACACTGTCAGTGGGTCAATCCAGGGTAAAGTCAAAACCGGTAATGTCAAATCCGAAGACGTGAATCTAGCTGAAAATGTCAGTTTTCATTTGTGACACTGACATTTCATATCTATCTATGATGCCGTGGTGACGGCCATAGAATTTCTACAGGGACGAAAGTAACAAGGGCTGAACATATCCCTGACTCAGCAGTTTTTGTGACAGTGCTGTTGCTCTTTCCACAAAGTCACTGTATGAACTGCACGCTCTACAGTAACGAAATAATTGTGAAATATACACTCCATATGCTGGGGAGGTATGTATATTGCTGCAGAGAAAGGGAAAGTTCACAATTGGAAAGTCAAAATCATCACGTTTGTCATATAGCCTAGATTTCAGACGTCCATGTTCGTCAATGTATAACAAAAGGTCAAGTTATGAAGCAGAATTTGGTGTATCGGTTGTCTCTTTAATTTCAAGTTCACTGGGGTAGATGCGATGTAAATATTCTTTAAATCTTGGGTTTAAAACAACTCTCATATTGAAATTCCAAGTCGAAATATGTGAGTTGCACATCCTCAAAAACTGTGCTGTAAAATGCTATAAAATTCTAAGTACTTTAAATTTTCCCGCCTTTTTGCGTTTCCATGGCAACTACTGCCATTCTGAAAGCTTAGAGATCAAAAATCATTTCTACACATGTTTGGCAAATATACGTGAAATTTTATCAAATTTTTGATTTTCCCGCCTTTTCTGTTTCCATGGAAATGCTCGCCATTTTGGAAATTTTAAGACGTTTTGGATCAACTTCGCGTCCAATGAAGTTTCAAGAAGCAACTTTCCCTTTTAATTTACCTGATACATTAAGTGGAGATCAAAGCAACATGCAGCAGAAAACACCTTTTATACGACCGCAAACGCAAAAATTTTGTGGTCGTATAATGGTATGGCGCTGTCGTCGTCGTTGTCGTCGCCGTCAGCTTCGTTGTCTGTAGACACTTTTGTTTTTGGCCAATAACTTAAGTTCAATGCGATCAATCCTTATGAAATTTGAACACAATGTTTCTTGGCACCAAAGGAAGGTATGGATTGGTTTTGGTTATTATGGCCCCACCCGTTTTAAAAATAGGGGCCAAAAAGGGCAAAAAAATTGTGTTTTCACATATTTAGCTGTAGAATTTTTATTAATTATCGGATTTTGATGGGGTTTCTTTCAGTGTGCTTCAGAGGTAATTTCCAATCAGTCGTCAACGGGTTTCATGTCGCATGTACCGTTCATGAGATAAATCGGGTCCAAAAGGGCGATTTAAAAAAAAAATCATTTTTTTATTTTCAGTCCGATTTTGATGACGTTTTTTGCAATGGATTCCTTATGAAAAATAAGCGAAGCGCTGCACCATCTGATTTTTGATAACTTGTTTCCTTCCTGAGTTATGAGGGCCAAAATTGCAAACATGCAGATTACATAAAATTTTTATTTTTCATTGGATTTCAATGGGATTTTTTCCTTTGACTCCTCATGATATAAGCTTTCAGTAAAATGTCAACAGATTTTGCGTAGCTCTTACGGTTTCAAAGGGGCCGAAATTTCTCTTAATATGTGAAATCTTAATTTTTCATCGGATTTTGATGCGATTTTTTTCTTTGGATTCCTCTTGATGTAAGCTTTCAGGTTTATTTAATGGATAAGTGGTAGCTCTTACCGTTTTTGAGCTACAAGGGGTCGAAAGGGACATAATTGCAAGTTTTAGAAATATGTAAGTTTTTATTTTTCATTGGATTTTGACAGGATTTTTTTTCTTCGGATTCCTCTTGAAATAAGCCTTCAGAAATATGATAACAGATTTCGGGTAGCTTTTACCGTTTCCGAGCTACAAGGGGTGAAAGGGGCCAAAATTTTCGAAATATTAGAAATTTTTGTTTTTCATCAGAATTTGATGGGATTTTTTTCTTTGGATTCCTCTTGATATAAGCTTTGGCATTTAGTCAACAGATTTGGCGAAGGTCTTACCGTTTCCGAGCTAAAAGGGGTCAAAGGGGCTGAAATTGCAATTTTAAAATAAGTGAAATCTATTATTTTTTGTTGGGTTTTAATGGGTTTGTTTCTGCGGATTCCTCTTATCATATTGTTAAAGTAGTATGTTGACTGTTGACCAATTTGAAATACCTCTTATCATTCCCGATCTATATAAGGAATCATTAACGCTAATTTTATATTTGCCTTAGTTTATGTACAGCTAATTACTGGGTCTAGTTCTTTAGTGTGTCCATTTAATTACTGTATCAAGCTCTCTACTGTATCATTCATTCTGAATTACACCTTTTCAAGTTTCAGTTTTCGACATGCTGCGGTCGTATCATGCTGTTCTCGGCGTAGCCTTTATTTGTCCAAATTATTATTTTCTGGCTTGTCTTCCAAATGCTCCTTTACCAAATTAACCAATTTAATACGCCTTTTCAAAAACAATTTGGACACGGGATCACCTTATTACCTAAGTAATACATATTGATGTAATCAAAATAGAGCTTTAGAGGTAGGTATATTGCACCTAAGAAAGGGAAAGTTCACAACTGGGAAGTTAGAAATCATCACGCTCGTCATTTAGCTTAGACTGCAAACGTACATCTTCGTCAATATGCAACAAAATATCTGGGTATGAAGCTGAAGTGTGTAGCAGTAGTTTCTTTAACTCCAAGCGCATTTGGATAGATCTGGTGCAAATATTCCCTAAATTTTGAATTATTAAGAGAGAGTACATCGTCTATGAAAGGAAGTTGGAATATTGGACTAGGCTAAATATTTTTGTTTTCTTTGTGTAAGCCCTCGTTTAAACTTGGCCCAATAAGAGTAAAGGACAAGGTCAGCAAAAAATGGCGTACATTCAGTTCCCATAAGAATCGATTTTTGATAAAAATAGTAGTTTCACCGTTTATTCTTTCCTGTCGAACATGTAATTTGTACAGTGGTTTTTTTTAATAGAGCAAAAACACTGTCTTGAAATTTCTTAAGTCAGGGATTTGTTCAATTTATGTCAATTGCATCCCTCAAGAAATTCTATGGCCGTCAAAATAAAATCATTGAAAGGTATGACGTGTCGATGAAAGCGGACATTTTAGCTAGATTCACGTCTTCCCAGATTTGAATATAACGATTTTGACCTTTTTCCCTGGATTGACTCACTGAAAGCTCGAAATGCTAAGCCTTCCGGAGCACCTGAAGTCACTCTCATCATGTATATGTGCATTTTATAGAAGTATATTTATTTAACACTGCAATAAAAGCATAATCATCAACTACCGTTGAGCATTATTAGTTGTTCAACCCATGTAAACAGGTGCACTTAATTTTTCTACAATCATCATCAGCGTTATATATGTAATATATATACATGCATCTCATAAGCTTTTTGTTTAATGCATAAAGTGCGGTGTCCCAGTACATATGGCACAGAAAAAAAATCTTTATGGTTCATTACGTTTTTTTAAATCTGTTTATCTTTAATAACGTGAGCGAGAACCGAATTCTAAGTCAAAATACGAATAATTCAAAGAAAAAGGCAACATCGGAAACAAAAAACAACAAAGTAATCAGTTGAGTATGGCACATACAAAGAAGCAAACACATAACGATTAACAAAAGCTAACATATAAAAGATTAACAACAAGGACCCAATTAAAAACCATATGATAAATTAGGTAGGAGTCCGTAGTGCAAGAGATGTATGCTCTCTACATCAAGGACATATAATGATAAGGATACGCAACTCGTACACAATACATTTAGCATTATAAAATCTATGGTGGGACGTTTGATGTGCATTCACTTTACACCTACATTGTAACTACTGAAAAAGTTGTACATGGATTTTAATGAAATGATATTTTTCTGAAAGCTGAGGCATTTTTACGTTGTTAGAGTAAATTTCATTTCATTATAGCAAGTACTTTGACGTGTCACTCCATACATGACGTGTCACGTGATTGAAATTTGTAACCAAGACATTTCCATTGATTTTATTTGTCATTTCCGGTTTACATCGGTATAAAATGCATCACAATTTGTACCTAAAGGCTTTAACTTACTAGTATTTAAATTGCAAACATAAACCCATTAGGGCTTCTACAATACAAATGAAAACAAACACAGATTAAACATGAAATAAAGATATAAAGACATCATTGATCTCCCTTCCTCAGTTCCAATGACTGTTTTATAAAAGACGCTACTACCTTCACATCATCATGTGTTGATGGGTTTAAACAATTTTTAATTTTTTCATTATTTGCTAAAATGGAAATAGATGTGAAAATATTATAATTTTGATAATGCTGAGATAAATAATAATTTTGATTTTTCTCGTTTAATACCTATTTGTACAAGAAATTTTTATTGTTTTCATCTAGCTTATCTATCATTTCTTTTGATATGTTGCTGTAATATTCAACAGTAGTTCACAGATTTTCACAAAATTGATATTTTCATAAAGTGTGATATTTACTGCACTGCCAGAACAATTTACATTATAATATTTATGTTGTTTAATATGCTTTAAAGATAGTGTTTCAAAATTGACAAAATCTCACATCTCACGAAATATTTCCAATTTATCACGAGATGCTTAACCGTCTCATTATAAGCCCTTGTGTACATAATTATATGCATTTACATAAATTCATACAGTAACTCATATCATCACACTCTGAAAATATATTGCACAATATTCTCAAATTGATTGATAGGTTAAAGTGATGTAGAATCTTATTTTATTCCGGAAAGTTCCTATATATGTATCCTTATTCAACTTGGTCTTAAGGATGGTAGATACAATATAAACTTCCTTCCACATCGTTTTAATTATATGATAGATGCAATGATTTGGGACATTTTAAACTGACGACATTTCATTAATTTTTCCTCTCATTAATCAGGTTCCTCAGTTAGATGAATACATTTCAGAATGCTTATATTGAAGAGATTGATTAATTAGAGTTTAACGTCCAGTAAGCAATATTTCAGATATATCAGGACGAGAACATGTTAATCAATTCAAAGAATTTTAAGTAAAAGAAGAAAGAAATCAAGCGCTAGAAGGGACAACCGAGGCAACAAGTTTTGATTGTCACTTGAAATTGCGATAAACGGGTAGGGGCAGGATATTACGCGTTCTATAACCAAGTGACAGGGTTTTTTTTAAACTACATAAGCGTGGCGTTTCTCCACATAGTTCGGCTACAATGGTTCCGTATTATGACCTGACTACCCCGCGTAGACAGGGCATTCCCCTTATTCACCAGCTGGTGACGCACCCGGCAGCTCTGTAGTCTGAGCACCTGAAAATCGATTCAGGTTCCGGGCATTGAAGAGAAAATCCAATCAAGATAAAAAAGATCCACTAAGAAACGAATATTTCAATGATCATTTATTGTAAAGGATTATTTTATGTGTCGTATCATTACCACTGTGAGGAGGACATACATGCAGATAATTGTGCATTTCATCATTTAATTGTTGAAAACATTTCAATTCTTTATAACCTCCTGTCGTCTTGTCATTTGAAGAATATGTTCAATATATCAATACATCCAAGGGAACACCGGGGTATAGAAATAGGACCTAGTATCTCCGGCTTTCGGGGTTTGACCCCTCCTAAACGGGGCTGGCCCCGAGGGAACCCCGAGATATAGAATAGGACCCAGTCTCCCAGGCTGCGGGGTACAGTCCATCCAAAACTGGATGTCCGTGGTTGTGCGGGATGAATAAATACACAACCCATCTTTCGGATGGGAGATAACCTCAGGTCCACGTGTTGGAAGAAATGCCACGCTTCCTGCACGTTAAAGAACCCTTGTAGTAAGCTCTTTTTTGAGTGGCCCGTAGGGGATTGGCTACAAGGCTTAAATTCCCTGCCCCTTTCGATTTCATCCTACTTTTCCAGTGGCAGTCAGAATTTCCCGCCCAATGACCTTTTCCATACCCCCATATCCCTCATGGTCCTCTGTTAGGAAGACTCATACTCCAGGCTCAGAGGATGCTGTAGGCCTATTCATAAGCCGGGACCGCGCACGGCGGTCAAAGTAGAGAGAACTACTGTCAAAATTGTTCTTCACTCTTGTGCACACTTGCATCCGAAGTCAGATCCTCGAAGTTAGAGCATCTACGATATATCTTCATATGAAGAAATTTCAGGTCAAAACCCTTCACCATACCAATAATTAAAGTCATTTGATTCATATTTGATGATTGAACAACTTAAATTATCACAGCCGGAATAAATTCCGGTTAAACATATCTCTACTTAACTAAACTAAAAAAGGACAAATATCTTTGGATCTCACCTAAATCAGCTTATTTTGACCTACGTTGCTTTACGTAATAGGGAAAATCGAAACGATATTCTACTTGCATTCGTTAAATTACCTTTGAGATCTAATAACATGGGAATTTTAGATATATATTCACCTCTCACTGATACTGCCGATGTCTACTGAAATATATGATGCTTGACCAAACCTTTCGGGAAGTTTTGAGTTTTATTTTTCTTCCGTAGTGCGACAATGTTTTACCAGCATACTGGGCTCCTTGGGATAGCCGGCAGACAAGCAGCGAGCACACCTTGACTTGTCTTTCAAAATTATGAACTGTCATTTTCTCTCCTTTCAATTTTAATTTCAAAACTATCAATTTCCGAAACATTGACAGTAATATTCCAATTTCTTCAGCTGACGGATTGTATGTTTCACAGTTGATTCGTCACGCGAGAGGTAGACTTTCTCATTTTGAAGTTTAGGTCCGAACTCTGATTTACTGAGATGATTATTTCTTTTAACTGTCTACCACCTCTCAATAGAAAGTTCTGCGGAGTTGCTAAAAGACAATACTACAATGATCATTATCAGAGACGTCTTATACCTGTGGGGATCAAAAGGATAATAAAGGAGGATTGATTGATTGAGTGTTGCTTAACGCCATAATGAAGCAGGAAAGATGTATTCTACCAGATGGGACCATTTTGTAACACCGTGACATCTGAACCAGCGCAGACTCGCAGAAGAAGCTCATCATACAATAGGGTTTAGGCAGGCATTCCTGATTTTTAGCTCGAGGACGAACTCTTGCCCGAATGGAAATTAGGTGTTACGAATAGGGGATAGGCTGAAGGTTTGTAAATATATAGTACTATTTTGGGCTATTCGGTAAACGCTTGTTTCATATTCTCATAATGTTACGTATATTTATTATATTTATTTCATGGGATTTTAAGGGTAGGATAGAGTTCGTTCTGATTGTTTCCCATGTACTTCGTAAGTCAGTTCCCAGGCTACCACCACGAGCACTGCCTATTTTTAGTTCGCCGTTTCCAAACCCTGACACCCGTTCATCATTCTGTACCTTATCAAGTTATGGTTTATATATTGTTATGGGTTCTCATTCTTGTTAAATGAGCCGAGTTTAGGGCAAACTTTCCACCTGTCCCCTACCCTTGTCACTTTCCCACTCAAATCGACCGCCATTTAGGATTGATTGATTGATTAGTTAGAGTTTAACGTCCAGTGAGCAATATTTCAACTATATCAGGACGAGAACAAGTTAGTCAATTCAAAAAATATAAGTAAGAGATGAAACAAAGGAGGAAGAGACAACCGGGTCAACGAGTTTTGATTGCCACTGGAAAATGGGAGAAATGGGTAGGGGCAGGAAATTTAGCCTCTATATGAGACCCAGTGACTCTTCTCTCTCTAGACAATATACAAGGGATCTTTATACTGCATGAAGCGTGGCGTTTCTCCACACAGTTTGGCTACTAGGGTTCGCGGTCAGACTTTCCGTAGTATGACCTGACTACCCCGCATAGACAGGGCATTTCCCTATCCACAACCTGGGGACGCGCCCGGCAGCTCTGCAGCCGGAGCCCCTGAAAACCGATTCAGGTGCCGGGCCATTTAGGATATTTACTTTGACAGTCCTTAGTATGAAAAGGCGATGCCTACTTAAATTCCTTAGCATGTGGACCCGATACCAGGGCTTCATATAACTATAACCCTACATTAGGAACTGAGCGCTACCAGCCATAGTCCACCAATATAACCAGTACCCAACTGTCAAATTATAACTGGTACGCCTCAGAAATATTATTTGCATAAATTATTGACGTGTCCTGACCTGACCTTGTGAAGAATTTACTATAATTAATACCTCAATTTTTTACTATAACCGCACAAAATACCATAGGGGGACCCAATAATATTTCTTCATAGGACTCGGTAGGGATTTTAATAATACGTTTGATAATATGATTGTTATGTTTATTACATTTTTAAAATGTTAAAACAGTCATTCTTTTGAAAAATACAGAAATACCAGATCTGTAACTATTCTGAAAAACCAGTGCCTTTCGCTTGTATATGCTACTAATGACAAATAAAAGTTTGACCAACTACCAAGGCTACCATAATAGTTCACGGGTGGTGCTTCTTAAGCTGATGCATTAGATGATTACATTTAATGTGAATAGAATATTAAGAAACTGGCCAAATAAATAGAAAATTCACTTACACATTATCTCAAGTTGGAGTTGTATAAATAGATTTTTCATCAGACCCTAGCTCTTTAATCTTATCAATTCGAATCCCAATAGTTATACAGACATGAAAGAGTTTTCTTATCAAAGATAAAATTAACATTTTGAAATTAATTATGTTCATTGAATTTTATCTTAATTTCATATTTTAAACGTAAACTATACTGAAATTAAAAACAAACCAACCGTTTGGTATTGATGAAACCCTTTGGAATTACATCGTCTAGAATTAATATAAGAAAGATAACAGGAAACACCTACAATGGCAGTAAACCACAATCACATGCCACAATCCACCAGGGAACCGCACGAGAAAAACAATAAAATGACAAAAGACAAACATGGACAACGATAGGAACTCGGGATAGCCGGACTTGGTACCGGCACTAGCAAGAGCTAGCGGTAGGGTTAAACCGGTTTATGGGTACCCAACCCTCCCCTTTCTCTATCCCGTTTCCCTATAGTATAATAAAACATACAAATAAAACCCAATAGAGGTAGACTACTAACTCCAAGACCACAATCTTGAGAAGGAAAGAAAAAGACAAAAAGTAATTTAGAAAGATGGGTCGAGGAGTGCTCGCCGCTAAACTGCCGGCTAGCTCAAGGAGCCTAGTCTGCTGGTAAAACACTGTCGCACTACGGAATAAAGATCAAACTCAAAACTCCCCGAAGGGTTTGGTAAAGAATTATCATAGATTTCAGTAGACATC
>MJUU01042677.1:28059-64901 GCA_002080025.1 Modiolus philippinarum
CCTAATGACAAATATTTGTAGGCATACATTGCCCGATTTTACTTTTTTTCTCATTGACCGCTCCCGACATGTGTTGCTTCAATGACATATTTTAGCTGCGATCGATGTTGCTCAACATTTTTATTCTCTTCTTGTAACCCTGGTGCTTTCAGCTGGATAACCCTGAGCATCGCCCAAGTTGGCACTCCATGGCGGGTGGGGAGCAAGGGAGTGACCTTGATATAATTTTTGTCAAGAATACCGCTTAAATGCACGCTAGGGGCCTTCTTGATCTCGCTTGAGGGGGTGAATATTGTTCACCTCTAGTTGAAGACCCTCAGGCGACATCAAGATGAAGACAGGAATAAAAGCCCTGTCCTTGATAAACTGGAGTTTTCTATGTATCGTGTGCGTTTTTGTCACATGTACATTCACTCCATATCCTTTTATTTTTCCCATGTTCAACAGGAAACATTGTTTCCGTGGTGGTGCAAAATGTTCTACGTATGTAAAACTCATCGATAATGGAAGGCCTCATGGTAACTTGAAGATGAAGAACGACAATAAAAGCGTTGATCCATGACTTAGTTCTACTTTGTCTTTGACTTTGTCTCATGTACTTTGTCTCATGTACTTTTACTCCATATCCTTTTATTGTTTATTACCGGACACCAACAATGGGAGTAGGCTGTTCAGATAGGAAGGATTTTCAACAGGTCAACCACATCACGCAGGTATTCGAATTTCTATCCAGCAGGAGAAAAGCATATTATGCACAAAAATTTATATATCTTTGAACCATTTTTTTATGATTTAGACAGTCGATATAAAAATTTTGTCATCATGTGTATATACTAAACGTTTGATAAAGTTCAAGATCATATAGATTTTTTGTTGCACGGGTAAATCCACCCGTGTATTTATAATATCAACATTTACACTGTACTTGTGTCATTGAAATCTGATGTTATGTCCATTGTGTTTCATTGAAATCTGCTGTTATTTCCATTAAGTTTTAGTTTTATTGAAATATACTGCTGGTCCACAAATGTTTAAATTCTCAACACATCGTCTTAAGGGACCAACGATTCAACCTGAAAAGGGAGGGTATGTTTTTTTTCTGGACAGATTTTTTTTTCGTGCTTCGCGCAAAAAAAATTATTTATTCCTTTCACGTGTATCAACAAATGTTTTTCTTCAAAATTAACATTATTTTTTTGGGGTATGTTTTTTTTCTGGACAGAATTTTTTTTTCGTGCTTCGTGCAAAAAAAGTATTTATTCTTTTCACGTGTATCAACAAAATTTTTTTTTTTTCAAAATTAACATTATTTTTTTGGGCAGAAAGCCTCTTTCAGATTTTTTTCATCATTTTGGCAGCCAAAATATTTTTTCACATATCACATATAATCAGCTCCAAAATATTTTTTTAGAAAAAATATAGCCCCCCTTTTCAAGTTAAATGGTCGGTCCCTAATTATTGCGCTGAAGATTGCGTTTCATTGGAATCTACTGCTAGTCTCAAACTGTTCGAATTCTCAACAAATCGACTTATTTATTGCGCTGAAATTTAAACTTTGTTACTAAGGCCACACCAAATTAATTGGAAGTTCTTTGGAAATCCCGCTCCTAAATTAGCAGAAATCAAATTTCAAAAAAAAAAAAAAAAAGAAAAAAAAACCCGCACGTTGAAATCAACCATTTTCACGAATTTGATTTGATTCCGAAATTATGAAAATTGAATCTGTGTCATTTATGCGCTTGATAAATGAGAAAATTCACTGTAGTTAAGCGTTATTTTGATTCAGATGGCATGGCCGCAAGAAAATGACGTAGGAACGGAAAAATAAACAGTCAACTGCCTTTTATGAATAGTCGTGAGGCTGCGAACTGGAATCATTCAAGCCTTCCTTTCTAATTCTCTCTGCAAACGCTTGAGTGGTATTTAAAATCGTGTAACGGCTAGGCGGCTGGGTTACGGCTTGACATTTCCATTATTTTCACATTCGTTGAATTCGTGTTTTGCACCTACATTCAAGGATGTATATTTAGGTATCTAAATATACGTATCATTTTTAACGGGGTTTACCATCGGAAAAATCCGGTTATTAAAATGGTGAAAATGGCGGGCGGCTGCCAAATGGGTACATCATTTGTCCGGAGCAAATCTCCAACAGTATTTAAGATAGGAAGTTTTTATTTTGCAGATCAATTGTACATATATCAAAGGTGTGCATGGTACTTTGATTTTGATTTTGGATAATTTATGTAAAAAATATCAGTTTACGTCAAATTTTTAACAATAGGGTACCCGCTTTGTCGGAGCAAATCTCCTACAGTATTTGAGATAGGAAGTTTTTATTTTGCAGATCAATTGTACATATATCAAAGATGTGCATGGTACTTTGATTTTGATTTTTAATAATTTATGTCAAAAATATCAGTTGTTGGACTTAGTCAATTTTACGTCAAATTTTTAACAATAAGGTACCCCTTTGTCCGGAGCAAATCTCCTACAGTATTTAAGATATGACGTTTTTATTTTGCAGATCAATTGTAAACATATCAAAGGTGTGCATGGTACTTTGATTTTGAATTTTGATAATTTATGTAAAAAATATCAGTTGTTGAAATTAGTCATTTTTACGTCAAATTTTTAACAATAGGGTTGCCCCTTTGTCCGGAGCAAATCTCCTACAGTATTTAAGATAGGAAGTTTTTGTTTGGCAGATCAATTGTACATATATCAAAGGTGTGTATGGTACTTTGGTTTTGATTTTTGATAATATATGTCCCAAAAACAAGTTGTTGAACTTAGTTATTTTACGTCATATGTTTGTCAACAAGATACCCCATTTGTCCAGAGCAAATCTTCTACAATTTTCAAGACAGAAAGTTTTTATTATGCATATCAGTTGTATATATATCAAAGGTGTGCATTGTTATTTCATTTTGATTTTGGATGAATAATGCCACAATCACCAGTTGTTGTACTTTTTTTTAGGTCAAATATTTACTAAAAGGGGGTCCCATTTGTCCAGAACAATTCTCCTACAGTTAATAGTCAGGGAGTTATTACAATGCAGATCATTTGTATCAGAGGTGTGCACAGTACTTTTATTTTCCTTTTTGATTAAAATCCAAGTTTCTGAACTTTCAGAAATAGGTTACTTTGATGTAAGGTTTAACATTGAAAATCAATGAAAATTATAAATTTTTTACGAAAGGACATTTCAAATATTCAGGGACCCCATGTGTAAGATATACTGTCCATGTAAAAGAAAACCCGGTTTGCTGTCACATTGACAGCTTTCCTCTTGTTTTATCTATGACTTGTGTAAATAAATAACAGTGTGTACAGATTAGTCCTTAAACATAAGCCTTCGTTTGTTGTGAAACCTTTAATATTTGGACATTGATATGCACAACAAACGGAGGTTGTTTTAGGACTAGTGTACAGACTTCAGTGTTAACTTTAAAATCTGATGTAAAAATTATTACAGAGTTTTGAAACAATGAACAAACAAACAGCCAAATGTGGGAAACCCAAGTAGGATGCACTTAACAGATTAACTCTTCTTATTTGTTCAATAAGTGGAACAGTATGAATATGAATCTGGCATGAGTCATATACACAGAGACCAAGCCAGGAATCTGATGTTAAGATTACATATACATCAGTTATGTCATTTTAAATACTATATTTGTTATATTTTAAATGGTGAAGACCGAGCTGAGTGTATTCCGTGTAATTGTGCTTACACAATACAACGTATTTTTCATGACTGTGTCGTTGTTGCCGACATACGTCGCACATTTTATGCAGCCGATTCTCTTGAAGATTTATTTACAAAGTCGCTGGCGACAAAATGATTCAATTTTTAAAGCTGTTAATTTGTATAGTAAAATATAAGTATATTATCCAATTTTTAAATTTCATTAAATATGATCAATTTATCTTAAATTATCTATAATATGATCTTTATCTTTTAGAAATCCTCTTTATCTGTACAAAGCAATATGTTTTAAGTGACTTTTTTTACTTGTATATTTATTACTATATTATCAACAGTTCACGCCACGATAGCTGAAATATTGCTAAAGTCGGCGTTAAGCAACAATCAATCAATCAATCAAACCAGTCAATAATTGTATATAGTCGTCTAATGAAAGATTAGTTCCGCTTGTAACAGCATGTTTTAATCGATTAAATATAATAATAAAAAATACAGAAGCTACGGTACGCGTAGTTTCTACAACTTCGGTTAGCACCTGATGTCACTCTCAGTTTCACTGGAGTTCACACTGTGAGTGCCTTTGTTTTGAATGTTGTAATTTCTATTTCTGTGCTTTGTATCTGTCTAACGTCATTGTTTTCTGTGTGAAAAAAAACGTGTTGTTTCAATTTGGATTTAATTAAATAATGGGGAAGGGTTATATAAAGTGTAGAAAAATCATAACTGTCATAGTTTTAAATATGTTTTTTTTTCACAAAATTTTATTACAAACTTCTTTAAGCAAGTGAGTGCACTGGTTAAATGGACGAATAAATTTGTGGTAGAGAAATTACTAGAAGCCGAAATCAAACGGTCTTTTTAGGGTCCGCCGTGCGCGGTCCCGGCTGAAGAATAGGCCCGCAGCATCCTCTGAGCTTGGAGTATGAGCCATCCTAACAGAGGACCCCGAGGGAACCCCGTGATATAGAAATAAGACCCAGTATCTCCGGCTTGCGGGGTGTGACCCCTCCTAAACGGAGGCTGACCCCGAGGGTCCCGGGATATAGAAATAGGACACATTCCGTGGTTGTGCGGGATTAATAAATACACAACCCATCTTTCGGATGGGATGTAAACTCAGGTCCACGTGTTGGAAGAAATGCCACGCTTCCTGCACGTTAAAGAACCCTTGTAGCAAGCTCTTTTTGGGGTGGTCCGTAGGTGATCGGCTACAAGGCTAAATTCCCCGCCCTTGACGATTTCACCCTACTTTTCCAGTGGCAGTCAGAATTTCCCGTCCCATGGCCATTTCCATACCCCAAAGTGATTATTTATCAACAAACTTGTTCTCGTCTTGATATAGCTGAAATATTGCTGAGTAGACGTTAAACAATATTCAATCAATCAATCAATCTTTTTAGGGTTTTTTGTGAAGATTAGGAATCCGGTACATAGTAGGTAAGGTGTTATCTTAAGTAGGTACTCCAACGAAGACATTTGTGAGCAAAGTTTGATAATTTATCAATTTTCATTGCGCAATTGCTTAATGATGACATGGTGCATAAAGACGCCCGTTAAGTGTTTCATTTAAACTACAACCCATACTTTTCACCTGCAAAATTTCAAAAAGATTCATGAATGCACGTTGGTGCACGACAATTTTAACTTTTGCTTGTTTTTGCAGTTTTCTTGATTTTTTGTCGTAATTTATCTTAATTAGTGGCCAGAAGAAAACCAATACCGGAAGTGGACAAATTGTATTTTTTTAGTTGTGTTAATTAGTCCTTAATCTAAATTTTTTTGGAGATTTAAATGTTAATTTCTTATTATGGAAGCAGATAGCTATCTTTTTGCACCGTTATATTCATTGAATGCAAACATTCAATTTTTTCGTTGGAGTGCCTATCTTAAGGTGAACACCATAAACGTGAAATGAGAACTTGTTCATACGTATTTGATAATTCAAAAAAAAATTGTTTATTTCCAGGAAAGAAATCGTTCAAATGCCCATTTAAAGTTGCGACTGCCTCGTTTTCTTTCAAATAATTATCCTAGTATTTACAAAGACATCCACTTGGTTGTTAGTAAATCTAAATTTATCCTAGAGCGAGACAATATCAATCAACACATGAGAACATGCCGCGGCCACTAAGAATGTCGCATCCCTTACAATCACTCATGAAATTGCAGTGTTGAGCGAAGACCTTTTTAGCTCACCTGGCCAAAGGCCATGTGAGCTTTTGCCATCACTCGGCGTCCGTCGTCCGTCCGTCCGTTAACTTTTATTCAAAGATCTTCTCTGAAACTACTGGACCAATACTAGCCAAACTTGGCCTGAATCATCACCAGGGTATGCATTTTCAAATTTATGATTTTTATGACCGTAGACCAAACAACATGGCTGCTGTTTCTAAAAATAGAACATAGGGGTAAATTGCTTTTTTTTTGCAAATTGCTCGAAAACCATTACAGATATCAAAATTCTGACAGGGGGTAAAAATTACCAGCATGATGAGATCTATCTGCCCTGTATTTTGAAGAATATCCGTTTACCCGTCTTGGAGTTATTGCCCCTTTTCCGTAAAAATTACAGTTTTTCGTTACTTTTAGTCTTATATATTGAAAATGGTAGAAGATAGAAGTAAAGTTTATACAACACAAATGGTCAGCATAGTAAGATCTACATGTCCTGCAATTTTGAAGAAAATCTGACAACCCACATAGGAGTTATTACCGCTTTTTCTTTGAAGTTTTAAATTTTTAAACGTTTTTACTTTCACTTCAAAAACTGTTTGAGATAAATGTTAAATGTGAATTGCAAAAGTGTTGAGGTTTTCCAGACCTACAATTTCTACATATGTCCAGGAGGTTCGCATCTCATCCAAGATGGCCGCCAGCGGGGAAGATAGTTTAACATAGGACCCTACGGGAAATGCATTCAAAGATCTTCTCCTCTGAAACCACTGAGCCAATGGGGACCAAATTTTGTCACAGTAGTCTTTGGATGGTGCCCTTTCAAGTTTGTGATTTTAATGTTCGTACTTATTCTGCTGATTGTCTTAAAGACCTATTTACAAACGTCGCAGGCGACAAAATCGTTCAATTTTTAAAAGCAATCAATTTATTTAGTAAGATTTAAATAGATCAATTTTAAACAAGTTTCTAATTTCTAATATTGTTATTGTTAAACCAAAAATTTACTATTATGTTTTTTAACATTTTACACATTTGTTTTACTTGTATAAAGCTATATGGTTTTATAATAATATTTTATGTATTTATTAGAATTTTTCAATAAACCCAACAGTTCTCGCCACAATATAGCTGAAATATTGCTGAAGTTGGCGTAAAACATCAATCAATCAATCAATCAATTAATGTTCATACTTCATTTAAGATGGTTGCCATCACGGGACATAGTTTAACATAGGACCCTATGGGAAATGTATTCATAGATCTTCTTCTCTGAAACTACCAAGTCAAACTGAACCAAACTTGGTCACAATAGTCCTAGGGTAGTCCCCTTTAAAGTATGTGATTATTACGTCGTACCTCATCCAAGATGGCTGCCAGCGTGGAGCAGTTTAACATAGGGACCCGAAGGGAAATGCATTCAAATGTCTTCTCCTCTGAACCCACTGTGCCAATTGGAACCAAACTTGGATACATTAGTCTTTAGATGTTTCCCTTCAAAGTTTTTGGTTTTTATGTTCATACCTCATTCAAGATGGCCGTCAGCAGGAACATAGTTTAACATAGGGACTCTATGGGAAATGCATTCAAATGTCTTCTCCTCTGATCCTACTGAGCCAATTGGAACCAAACTTGGTTACAATCGTCTTTTGGTGATCCCTTCCAAAGATTGTGATTTTTAGCTTGTACCTCATCCAAGAATGAAAATGTAACATCTGGTGAACTGATTTATAGTATGAATGGGTGGTCACCAGGTAAGCAATACAGGCTCATGTGAGCCTCTAGTTAAAATACAAAAATACCGAAGTTGCAGACACAACAGTAAATTTCGTTATGCTGTACACGTGTTTCAAGGAGTAACCTCTCATCAGCAGCATTAAAATCAAATAATATGGAAAGCTATAATCCAAAAACTACATACCCACACACACTAAAATGATATCATGAATCCTCAGTTCAAAGGTAAAATAAAACACAAAGACTTATTACACACCAAATAAAAAATTGGCAATATTCACAATATTACGAAACTATCAACTTATCCTG
This sequence comes from Modiolus philippinarum, assembly GCA_002080025.1. Taxonomy (NCBI): domain Eukaryota; kingdom Metazoa; phylum Mollusca; class Bivalvia; order Mytilida; family Modiolidae; genus Modiolus; species Modiolus philippinarum. The sequence continues at coordinate 35,993 of MJUU01042677.1, forward strand.
ATTATATACGTAATTATGATTTTTACAGATTTGTCTACCGTCTCTTATTTCAGTCTTAATTAGAAAAAGATGATTAGCAATCGAACCAAAACCGAAAGCAAAGAAAAGGAAAACTAATAAAGAAGATGGACTTATCAGTTCTCTTAGACAACTTGTGACGATCGAAAAAGGATCGAAGAAGAAATAAGTCAACGTTTGAGCAAGACTTGTCGATTTAAGAATGTCAGAAATATTTTAAAAGTTTATTGAAACAATTCAAGCAAAGAGGAAAAATCTATTTGTGCAAGATATGACGGCTCTCTGTCATATCCTTGGAACATTGATTAAATGAAAGAGTTAATCAACATTACTGATAAAGCTCATAAATGCTTGAAATAATCTATAGAGGAGTCTTCAATATAAATTGTACTTAGAAACATTTATATGCAAGGGAAAAGATTTTTTACAAAAAGTCTTGATATAAAAATATATACTGAAACCTCCCTGAAATATATACTGAAGTTCTCGTCCAACTAGTGTCCTCACAGGTTTTATAAAGGGTGAACCTGACACCTGAAAAGGTTTTTAGGTGTTCTGTCTACCGATCTGCTATGCTCATCCCCAGGTGCTTTCTACGGGAATGCCCTGTCAATGCGTTGTAGTCGGGTAAAAATACGGAAAGCCTGGCCGTGAACCGTTGTTGACGAACTGCAGAGAAACGCAACGCTCTATGTAGTGTAAAGATCCATTCTACATTTTTCAGGATTCAGCCTTCCGATGAGGTACAGAAGCCGCCTAAATGTCCTTCCCCTACCAATCAAAGTAGCCTTTTTACCTGCAACAGTAACTAAATTGCAATCTGAAAAAGAAAGGAAATGGGGTAAATGTCAAGGAGACAACATCCCATATCCAGGTTAAAACGACAAAAAACAAAACATCGTATATTTTTATATGTTTTCGATAGTTAAAGAATGGTAAACAACCAATGTCAAACAGAAAATATGGCCTGTAAGACTGGTTTATTTTCAACAACAAATCTCCAAAGGTGTAGCAATCAATATGTAAGTCTGGGAAGACAGATTCTTGTTTTCTAAAATCGAACTGATTTTTGCTACTGAATTTGTTCTTGCATGTTATTGTGATATACATGTAAATTATCAATAAAACTTTCCAATTGTGTATATATGAAAATAACCAATATGTATCTGACCCAATATGCAAGTAAACAATACTGTAGGTGCCTTCAAGTCCTTTGCTATAGGACCCGATCTTATCTTTCACTTCTTCGCTTGGGCTAGGATTTGTGGTAAAGCTTTTAAGAGTATCCTCTTATTATTTCTTTGGATGTTGACAGTACTTCGTTTTGATGTATGTACTTTTGAATATCTATACTTAAAAATGAAGAAAAAGATTTTCTGATTTATCTCCTGCAAAAACATATTCCTTTGCCAAATAAAAGTAGGCTCATTGCAAAATTAAAGTAGGTTTTATGAAACAACGGCAGTAGAATACCGAAGGAACAAAGGAGTGAAATTTACAAAAATCGAAGTCCAAAGACACGGCCAAAACGAGAACACAGAAAACAATGATATTAGACAGATACAAAGCACAGAAACAGAAACTACAACATTCAAAACAAAGGCACTCACAGTCTACACTCCAGTAAACAGAGTGACATCAGGTGCTCCGGAAGGGTAAGCATGTCCTGCTCTGTTAACAGGAAATGACGCAAATCATTTACAAACTTCCTACCCTGGTCATTAAGAATTTACAACACCCTGTCTGGCAAAAAGCTGTTGAAAACATATAGCAACATCTGTGGCTTTCTTTGATTTAATCGGCTATGCTAGATCTAATTTGGTGGAGTAATCTGTTGCTGTAAAACTGTACTCGTTGCCATTTCCAGTCTACTTTAAAGGTCCAATCAAATCAGCACAAACCAATTCCAATGGACTTGGCACCTGTATGTTAAGGGAGAATTTATCGATATACATTATATTTATTACAAATAAATATTTCTTTTGTTCAAATACAGAACAATTTGAACTATTCAGTACCATATAGAGTAAGATGTAATATGATTCCACTTAATAACTATAACTGTAACTAAATTAATAACTAATTTTCATTGTCCAAGATCGCCACGCGTGACTCTGAATAAAAAGCTTCGTCTCCCTCTAAATATCCTGTCCAAATATTGTATTTCACTATATCAAAAAGACCACCCACATGCAGTATAAATACCTCTTCTATATTTTTTCCCGGCACCTGAATCAATTTTCAGGGGCTCCGGCTACAGAGCTGCCGGAGGAGTCCCCAGTTGGTTGATAGGGGAAAACCCTGTTTATGCGGGGTAGTCAGGTCATAATACGGAAAGCCTGACTGCGAACCATTGTAACCAAACTGTGTGGAGAAACGCCATGCTCCATGCTGTATAAAGACCCCTCCTTTATTGCCTAATGAGAGTAGAGTCACTGGGACTCGTATAGAAGGCTAAATTTCATGCCCCGCCCAAATACGTCTATCCTTTCCCAGTGGCAATCAAAACTCATTGTCCCGGTCGTCCCTTCCGTCTTTGTTTCTTTCTTCTCTTACTTAAATATTTTTTAATCGATTAACTTGTTCTCGTCCTAATATTACTGAAATATTACTCACTGGACTTTAAACTTTAACTAATCAATCAATCTTTTATTTTTTCAACATAGAGCAGACTCACTGGGAGTCGTTTAGATCGGTAAATGTCATTTTCCTACCCATTTCCCCTTTCCTAATCTATTAAGGGAAAAAATACAAACCTCTACCTGCTTTAGTTCAGGTTTCTGTGCTGGTTTTAATGGATCGGATTTCTGACTATCTGCAAAACGATACAAAACAATATGTATTTTTTATTTTACTTCTACCTTGTAATTTGCCTTGTGGAAACTTCGAAAAAACCTATAAACAGCGGTTTCCAAGAAGTTTGAACAGTGAGCGCTTGGCTTAAATAGGGCACTTTCATTCCTATATTTAGTTTTAAACTTATATATAAATTAGACATGTGTCAGCTTTTTTTTTAATTTGGCATTTCAAACTGATATTGGCATTTTCTGTATGTTCCAACTATATTTTATATTATATATTGCTATTCTGAAATATGTCTGATAAATATAATAATATGCTTTTACGAGTTCAAATAATTTTATTAAAGTTTGTATAATGTACTTTGTATCATGTACTTAGTATAGAAGAATAGCAGTGTGTAACAAATTACTGTAAACGTATTGATTTTCGCGGAGCTAGCTTTCGCGGTTTCTTGAACTGGAACATTTTCGCGGTTTAAGGAAAATATTAATACCCTCTGATTGTTTCGTGGGTACCTATTTTTTCGGTATTTTGTTTACCGCGAAAACAGCGAAAATTACTATGTTTACAGTATTTAATTGCATACACAATTTCTTTCATTGAAATTACAGAAGCAATCAAGATTTCGAAGGCAAAGACCTATTGTAGTTTGCACAACTGACACCTGTTCAAAGATGTTAAGTAGTTTAATTAAGGTGGTTCCCTACTCCCTAGAAATGTATCTAGAATTGAAATGAAAATTGGAATGAAAGTGAGTATGTATGAATGAATGTGATTACTGTTTTCCTTATAAATCTACATATATTATTTTGAAATGCTATTGTTAATTTAAAAATTTTGAAAAAAATTAGTCAGAATTGTATATTTTTTACTGTAAAAAACCCTGCAAACCCTAGTCAGGTGGTATTATAAGGGTATTGTAAAATCCTGACTAAGGAAAAACAAATTCAAGAAAAACGTACTCGTTGCCATTGTCAGTCTGCTTTTAAGGTCGAATCAAATCAGCACCAACCAATTCCCCGGCACCTGAATAGGTTTTCAGGGGCTTTGGCTACAGAGCTGCCGGGCGCGTCCCCAGGTGGTGGATAGGGGAATGCCCTGTCTTTGCGGGGTAGTCAGGTCATAATACGGAAAGCCTGACCGCGAACCATTGTAGCCAAACTGTGTGGAGAAACGCCACGCTCCATGCAGTATAAAGACCCCTTCTATATTTCTCTAAAGATAGCAGACGCACTGGGTGTCGTATAGAAGGCTAAATTTCCTGCCCCCACCCATTTCTCCCCTTTTCCAGTGGCAATCAAAAGTCGTTGCCCCGGTTGTCCCTTCCACCTTTATTTCTTTCTTCTTTTACTTACAATTTGTTTTGAATTGATTAACTTGTTCTCGTCCTGATATAGCTGAAATATTGCTCATTGGACGTTAAACTCTAACTAATCAATCAATCAACCAACCAATTCCAATGGACTTGACCCCTGTATGTAAAGGGAGAATATATCGATATATATTATTTATTACTAATAAATTTTTCCTTTGTCCAAATACAAAACATTAAATAATATGAAAAGACGTTTGTTTTAACTATTCAGTACCATATAGAGTAAGGTGTAATATTATTCCACTTAATATTTATAACTGTAACTTAATAACTAATTTTCATTGTCCAAGATCGCCACGCGTGATTCTGAACAAAGCTTCGTCTCCCTCTAAATATCCTGTCCAAATACCGTATTTCACTATATCAGAAAGGCCATGCTCCGTGCAGTATAAATACCTCTTCTATATTTTTCCCCGGCACCTGAATCGGTTTTCAGGGGCTCTGGCTACAGAGCTGCCAGACGAGTCCCCAGTTGGTTGATAGGCGAAAACCCTGTTTATGCGGGATAGTCAGGTCATAATACGGAAAGCCTGACTGCGAACTATTGTAACCAAACTGTGTTGAGAAACGCCACGCTCCATGCTGTATAAAGACCCCTTCTATATTTTCTAATGAGAGCAGAGTCACTGGGACTCGTATAGACGGCTAAATTTCCTGCCCCCGCCCAAATACGTCTATCCTTTCCCAGTGGCAATCAAAACATGTCCCGGTTGTCCCTTTCACCTTTGTTTCTTTCTTCTCTTATTTATATTTTTTTATTGATCAACTTGTTCTCGTCCTAATATAGCTGAAATATTGCTCACTGGACTTTAAACTTTAACTAATCAATCAATCTTTATTTTTTCAACAGAGAGCAGACTCACTGGGAATCGTATAGATGGCTAAATTTCCTGTTCCTAAAAGTTTTCCCCTTTCCTAGCGGCAATCAAAACTCATTGGCCCTTCCACCTTTATTTTTTTCTTTAATGTATGTTATTTTCTTGAATTAAATAAGTTGTTCTGATTTAGCTGAAATATTGCTCACTGAACGTCAAACTCGAAATATCAATCAATCAATCTTAAACTATGTCCCCTTCTTGTCCCAGCGGACAAATTTTTGAAAGAGGATCCCACAATTTACTATCGTCACGAAATATTTTTAAATTTGCCTTCTGGTTACATAGCTGGAGCCAAAATGACAGACAATGGATGTTTACTAATTAGCAAACGCTCATCTATTAAGCGAAAAAATACAAACCTCTACCAGCTTTAGTTCAGGTTTCTGTGCTGGTTTTAATTGATCAGATTTCTGGCAAAACGATACAAAACCATATCTATTTTGTTTTACTTCTACTTTGTGCATTGCCTTGTGGAAACTTCGAAAAAAACCTATAAAGAGTTTGATCAGTGAGCGCTTGGCTGAAATAGTGCACTTTCTTTCCTATATTTAGTTTTAAACTTTTATATAAATCAAATATGTGTCAGCTTTTTTTTAATTGGACATCTGCATGTTCCAACTATATTTTTGTTATGTATTGCCATTCTGAAATATGTCTGATAATTATAATAATATGCTTTTACGAGTCCAAATAATTTATTAAATAGGAAAAAGAAGGGAAACGGGGAATGTGTCAAAGAGACAATGACCCAAAGGGGAGTAATAACAACTCAAAGTTTGTATCATGTACTTAGTATAGAAGAATAGCACTATTAGCAATGTATAACAAATTATTCAATTGCATACAAAATTTCGTTCATTCAAATTACAGAAGCAATCAAGATTTCGAAGACCAAACATATTTTAGTTTGCACACCTAACACCTGATCAAAGATGTTAAGTAGTTTAATTAAGGTGGTTCCATGCTCAATGTATAGATAAATAGAATTTCAGTTTTTTTTGTTTGTTACGAAATTGAATGAGAAGTGATGTAAAGAATAAAGAAGGTTTTATGACCTTGTGCTTCATCTTGTCTTTTAGATATAAATACCGATATAAAGTTGTTGTAATATATAAATGATTTAAAAAATTGGCAGGAAACTGAAGTTTATCATTGTTTTAATATAAGCAAAGTTTGACCATGAATGAATGTAACAAAGTAAAATCACTTCAATGAAATTTAACAGGATGCTCATAAACGTGTATAAAAAGAAATTAAGTAATAGATGTAGGAATCAGGGGCAAAAAAACTTAAACATTTTTAAACGGATAATAACAAAATACCAAAGTTACTGCAAATTTTGATTCTGCATATGCACATTTCGACATCTTATGTCTCCTCAGTGCAGAAAAAATCAAAACAGTTGTAATAGAAAAAAGAAGGGAAACGGGGAATGTGTCAAAGAGACAACGACCCAAAGGGGAGTAATAACAACTCAAAGCCACCATAAGATCTTCAATGAACGGTGAGAAAACCCCATAACCAATGGCAGGTCTGAGTCGGCCCCTGAATAAAGAGTAATCAAGTTCAGCGAAATAAACATCCTAGACTCCTATAGACATATAGTAAACGAACTAGAAAAAAGACAAGACACACAAAGGCTTAATAAATTTCCTGACTTAGGACAGGCGCAAACCTGCTGCGGCGGGGTTAAACTAGTTTTATTTGGCCCAAACCTTCCCCCTACAGCCAATGTGATAAATCAAAAAACAATCGTAACAACAGTAAAATTCAGTTGGCAACAGGACTGAGTCAATTGTGAAAAATGAAACTAAAGAACTAAATATACGGACATAAACATGAAATCACAAGAGACTACTAGCAGTTAACTGACATGCCAGCTCCAGACCCATTACCAACTGACAAAGTAAGTTATGTACCTCAGTATACAGCTTCCACCAAGATCCCTTCCTGTGAGGAGTTTAGCATAATGATTTCATGCATATACCGGAATACATAACCCGTGTCCATGCAATACAGATTTTAGAAATTTAGAATGTGTTGAGTTAAAATGCAAAGACTCTATCAAAAAATCAATGTTAATACCAAAGAAGGCCATACGTAATGACTTAACGACAATACCGTAATTATAACCCTTATGAATTAGACGATTTGAAGGTTTTATAAGTTTCTTAGGCGAATTTAAGTATTTTTTACTCTTATGTAAAACATTACCGTAAAATAAGGCATGTGAAATACCAGCCTTGATTAGATGTTTACAGGTTGCATTGTATTTATGAACTAAGTCTTTATATCGGTGATAAAATTTAGTAAAGGTTTTAACTAGTTTGTGATAACGAAAACCCTGATGTAATAGTTTTTCAGATATGAAAAGATTCCGTTCATTAAAATCGCAAACGGCATTACATACTCGAGCAAATCGAACAAGTTGAGATATGTAAACACCATATGATGGCGCTAATGGAACATCACCATCCAGAAATGGATAATTAATTATGGGAAAAGAAAAATCATCCCTTTTATCATAAATTTTAGTATCTAATTTACCATTCGTTATATCAGAATTGATGTCTAAGAACGGACAATGATGATTATCAGAATTGGCTTTATTGAAAGTAAGTTCTTTAGGGTAGATGTCTTTATAATACGTATTGAAGTCGTCATTATTTAAAGTTAAAATATCATCCAAATATTGGAAAGTTAAACTTTTCAATTAAATGCTGTTTGGATGGGTCTTTGCTGATGTTGGTCATAAACTGAGATTCGTAGCAGTACAAAAGTAAGTCCATAAATCGAAATACAAGTAACAACTGATAGAGAACAAATAATCAAAGAGATCTTAATATGAAAGCCAAAATCAGCTAAGGACAGAGCTATGCAAGAGGGAGCTACTCCTTAGTTTTAAACAAAATTTTCCAAAAGTTAGAGATTGTTTCCAAATAAAATCGGTTTTTGGGCCAGCACCGAAGTACTGGCTACTTGGTTGCTGAATACCCTCGGGGACTAACAGTTAACCAGCAGAGGCATCGGCCAAGCGGTAATGAATAACAAAATACCTAAGTTATTGTAAATTTTGTTTTTGCATATGCGCATTTCGACAACTTATGTCTCTTCTGTGCAGATATAATCAAGGCAGTTGGAAGTCCATAAATCGAAATACAAGTAAAAACTGATAGCGATCAATTAACCAATAAAATCAGTGAAGACCGCAAATCATGACAAAAAAAATAAAACAAATAAGGAGCAAACATCCTTCAATAAATTAATTCAATGTACAGAACGTGTGTTGATCATAACAAATGAAAGGATATTGATTTAATGACCAAGACACAATGTATTGTAGAACCAAACATAGAACAACACTCTTATTGTTGCTCTCCATTCTGAGGTAGGTGCCATGAAGGTTCCAACAACGAGCTTTGCTCAAATCTCAAAGTAAGTTAAAGACGGCCCCGGTTTAAAGAAATTCATTGCTAATTGCCGATCAACTCTACATCCACATGCCTTGCCTGCACACACAATGGCTGTATGCATGAATATGAAAACAAAAACTTCAACATCATTTGTTTAGCACTATAGTTTGAATACAAGATTTAATATTTATAAAATTTAATTCACAACTTGCACTTACTCTTGGTGTCTAGAGTTGACAAAAAGTCACACATAAGAACCCCATTTTTCTGTCCTCTTTTGCAGTCACAAGAGAATTGCTCAAGTCATTTAAGGTAAAAAGTTGATAAAATAATCTGGTCATCTGCATGCCCAATATAACCATTGTTTATAAGAATGTTGTAAATATGAAAAAGAAAGGAAATGGGGTAAATGTCAAGGAGACAACATCCCATATCCAGGTTAAAACGACCAAAAACAAAACATCTAGGGGTCACCATATGGTCTTCAATTCATTGAGGAACCGCACACCATATAGTAAGCCCTAAATGGCCCCGAAAAGTAAAAAAAGTAAAAAAGTGAATAAATCAATGGAAACAAACCACATCCAATAACCGAAATATCAAGAAACTAAAATTTTATAAGAAGACAAGGACAAGCCAATGACAAACATATTCCTGACTTGGGACAGGCGCAAAAATTGCGGTGGGGTTAAACTCGTTTTCTTGGATCCAAAACCCTCCCCCTATGTGTGGTGAATGGATGTCCATCTCTGCTGGGGTAAAAACAGTTCCATTGTGACTGTTAAAAATTTTCAAAAACTAAATCATTTCAATCAAGATGAATACCTCTAATATAGTGAAATGATCGTGCAGAAAAGTGTTGTCTTGGAACATTATGAAAAAGCACATTTTTGAAGGGACATCAGATCGCTGATGAATTCTAAGAGTTTGAACATTAGAATCAATAAAATGAAATGGCATAAATTTTTTTTGTATACATTTTCTCGAGAACAGATAAATATTTCATTGGCAATGTGCCTTCTTTTTCTTTAGTTACATTCCCAATCGAAGTTAACTTGAATTTTTTGGTAATCTTTGTCAAAGAAAATTGTTTCCCAGAATCAATCTTCACCTTGCCTCTAAGCAAATTGTTAACACTCCACTCGTAAATCTGGAATAAGACAAAAACTATGATATAAAATGAAATCACGTGGCATGGTTATACTCCGTGACTTTTAAATTATCAGGGGACATGAACTAAAAGGCGTCAAATCATTATGCCGCCGTGCGCGGTCCCGGCTTATGAATAGGCCCGCAGCATCCTCTGAGGTTGGAGTATGAGTCTTCCTAACAGAGGCCCGGCACCTGGATCGGTTTTCAGGGGCTTCGGTTAAAAGGCTGCCGGGCGCGTCCCCAGTTGGTGGATAGAGAATGCCCTGTCTATGCGGGGTAGTCAGGTCATAATACGGAAAGCCTGACCGCGAACCATTGTAGCCAAACTGTATGGAGGAACACCATGCTCCATGCAGTATAAAGACTCCTTCTATATTTCTCTAAGAGAACTGACGCGTACTGGGTGTCGTATGGAAGGCTAAATTTCCTGCCCCTACCCATCTCTCCCCTTTTCCAGTGGCAATCAAAAGTCGATACCCCGGTTGTCCCTTCCACCTTTATTTCTTTCTTCTTCTACTTACAATTTTTTGAATTGATTTACTTTTTCTCGTCCTGATATAGCTGAAATATTGCTCATTGGACGTTAATCTCTACCTAATCAATCAATCAATCAATCAATCAATCAATCAATCAATCAAATCATTATGTACTAAAGTTACAATTTATTGCATTTTTTTTTTTTGGAATTTCAGAAAGAGTTCATGATTCCTGTTGTTTAACAACGTTTTCATATTGAAGTTAGTTAGAACAAGGTATATTTGATCCATGAAAAACGATTTTGTCCTAGATCTCCCACTTCTAATTATACCAATTATCAATTAGTTAGAAAATCAAGAAGGACAAAGGGTTATGTGACCATAAAATTGTATAGTCTGTATCGGATATGTTTATTTATTTATAGCTTTTCTCCACATAATTTACCCGCCGTGCGCGGTCCCGGCTGAAGAATAGGCCCGCAGCATTCTCTGAGCTTGGAGTATGAGCCATCCTAACAGAGGACCCCGAGGGAACCCCAGGATATAGAAATAGGACCCAGTATCTCCGGCTTGCGGGGTGTGACCCCTCCTAAACGGAGGCTGACCCCGAGGGTCCCGGGATATAGAAATAGGACCCATTCCGTGGTTGTGCGGGATTGATAAATACACAACCCATCTTTCGGATGGGATGTAAACTCAGGTCCATGTGTTGGAAGAAATGCCACGCTTCCTGCACGTTAAAGAACCCTTGTAGCAAGCTCCTTTTGGGGTGGTCCGTAGGTGATCGGCTACAAGGCTAAATTCCCCGCCCTTGACGATTTCACCCTACTTTTCCAGTGGCAGTCAGAATTTCCCGTCCCATGGCCATTTCCATACCCCAAAGTGATTATTTATCAACAAACTTGTTCTCGTCTTGATATAGCTGAAATATTGCTGAGTAGACGTTAAACAATATTCAATCAATCAATCAATATAAAAATTGTTCAATAAACCCAACAGTTCTCGCCACAATATAGCTGAAATATTGCTGAAGTTGGCGTAAAACATCAATCAATCAATCACATAATTTACCTTTAAAATATATGTAAATAATAGTAAGAATAAGCACTCATTTACTTCTCATTTTTTTATTAAAGTCAATATAAATAAAAAATTCAACAATAAGTTAAATAACATTTGAAAGTAGATCATGCATATTTCTGAAAATTTATACAATTTAAATATTATATTAAATAATTATAGTGTAACTAATCGACCGTGATGAATATCAATAAATTATTAATGTCACGAATGCCGAACAACGCCGGATTAAACGAGTTTTGGAACTTGTTTCAAAACGAATTTAATCCATTGCGTTGTTCGGCACGAGTGACATTATTATTGATATTCATCACGGTTGATTAGTTATACTTATTATTATATAGATTTTCAAATCTATAAACACTCTTTGGATGCAATTTAAGGGGATTATCTTTTTAATCTCAATGCGCCATGTGTTTACATGGACAATAATTTTGTGACGTCATTTCCTAGAGTGAAAATAAATTGTTTATTTCACTGCGTGAAAATATGAGATTTATTTGATTGAGAAAACTCGATAAATCAACGCTATCTATATAATTAGACATAACATTCATATTTCTGACATTGATGATACAAGTAATTTATTTTATCAAGTGAAACTACAATATTTAAAACAAAATATTTAAATGGAGTATTGATATTTACATACACAAAATTTTACACATAATAAATAATATATTTCATAACAATATACACTGAATAGCAAAATATATTAAAGCACTGTGATGCAACACATCAAACATTTTATAATGTCAGTTCAGTAATAAACCTTTTCGTTAAAGTGAAGTAAATGGGATGCTTCGTCTGCATACTCCCGGCACCTGAATAGGTTTTCAGGGGCTTTGGCTACAGAGCTGCCGGGCGCGTCCCCAGGTGGTGGATAGGGGAATGCCCTGTCTTTGCGGGGTAGTCAGGTCATAATACGGAAAGCTTGACCGGGAACCATTGTAGCCAAACTGTGTGGAGAAACGCCACGCTCCATGCAGTATAAAGACCCCTTCTATATTTCTCTAAAGAGAGCAGACGCACTGGGTGTCGTATAGAAGGCTAAATTTCCTGCCCCTACCCATTTCTCCCCTTTTCCAGTGGCAATCAAAAGTCGTTGCCCCGGTTGTCCCTTCCACCTTTATTTCTTTCTTCTTTTACTTACAATTTGTTTTGAATTGATTAACTTATTCTCGTCCTGATATAGCTGAAATATTGCTCATTGGACGTTAAGCTCTAACTAATCAATCAATCAATCGTCTGCATACTCTATTACGTTGATGAGTCCTTATTGAAATCTGTGTTTTAGTATCTGAAGTCTGGTGTCTATAATTCTGTAGCGGCGTCCCTTTGGTGGGTGGATACTTCCTGCTGCGTACTGAATGATGGTGCATTCGGTGACTGGTTGTGTGTTCTGTAGTAACTCTATGATCTGTTGGGCATGCCGAACCTTCTTCTTTATCATGTTGTGCCATCCCTTCAGGTGGTTAGTGGTTCAGGGTCCCTCTGTCTGATAGTGATTCCACAAGAAGCGTTGTCCTTCAACCAAGAATTCTGTTACATAATCGATGAATGTTGCTGTGTCAGGTACGTTTTCTGCTTTTCCAGTGTCCTCGAATGCATGAACCATGGCGTAGACTGTGTTGAGATGGTGAAATAGAGTTTGGCAAACATAGAATGTGCCGTCGCAGAAGATTGTTATGGCTGCAGCAAGATGAGTAAGGCTGTGTACATTTGAGAATATCAGCATTGGAGGGTAAGCGTTGTCGTAAGGTAGAAGGAACTTCTCCAGCAGTAGTTCGGCACCATTTATCTTGTAGATTGATGTTAGCTGTTGTTTTTGGTAGGCCTGGTATTTTGAGTGATCTTTGGATGTATAGTGGATGTATTGCATGAGAAATATGTTGGTAGTTGTTCAATTGTATGTTGGGTATCGTCGCTTCATTCTGGAGTGCGGATCTTGACGAGTTCCTCCTCATAGACAGTAGGTATAGGAGTAACATCTGACATGGCTCGTTGTTTCGTCTGCATAATTTTCATCACCTCTACTATCAGGTTGGTTGACATGGTGGTTGTGTGGTAGACAAAATTTGACTAGGTGGGTCTCATGTGTATTTACTGTGGCAGGAAAAGTTGGTACATTGCTAGTACACTCTTTCATTGCGTCTGTTATAAACTATGTAACGATTACCCCCTAGGATCCGACTTTCTCTGCGGAATTTAATCTTGACGTACTGAAGTGCTTGTAGATTTCTTTTCTCTGTTTTTTTTCTTGAGCACTCAGACTGTAGGTATGGGCTTATCATGTTTACAAATCAACAATTTATAAAATAACAATAGCAAATTAAAGATGTTATTACCTAATTGTGTTATTTTATATGTTTTATTAAGTATTTTGTACTTTGAACTATTTTGGAGATTGCTGCAATTAAGTGTTCTATCTCACGGTGTTCTATTGCCAGGTGTGTTCTATTGCCTGGTATGTTCTATTTCCTGGCTACTGTGATTGGTCAAAATGATTGCATCATGAATGATGCAATATTCATTACCATTCTATTGCCTGGCTACTATGATTGGTCAAAACAATTTCATGAATATTCATTACTGTTCTTTTTCCTGGGTAATGTTATTGGTCAAACCATATTGATTTTAGTGAAATGGATTTTTTTGGGGTTGACACGTTTGATGGAATTTTATTTCTACTTATATTCTTTGTAATAAACAACGTCAAATTAGTGATAATGAGAGAAATACTACAAGACACATTGAACACAAAAAAATCCACCAAGTTCTGAGTAACAGAACTAATTACTGTGGTTTTGAAAATGTGTAAAGCAAATGCACATTCATTAACATTATGAAATGATTCAATATGAAAACAAATATATCATTTTGCACATTTTTAGAAATTAAAAATGTAAATTTAAAAAAATACAATTATATTTGTTCAGATTTGCTAAGCATTTTTGCTGCAAATGATCATTTGCATATCAGAATGATATTTTAAGGAAGATAATTTGCAGTGAATTTGAGTTCTGCAGACAGCCATTTCCGCAACTTATTTTTCTTTTGTGCAAATTAGGTAATAAAACAGTTATTTAATGTGTAGTCAGACAATACATCAGAATTATTTCCCCTCGGTAATGGAAACAGCTCAGTGTTTTATTGCCCTCAGCCTTTGGCTTAGGGCAATAGAACACTGAGCTGTTTCCATTACCTCGGGAAGATATTCTGGTCTATTGCCTGGCTACACATTAAATAACTGTATATTAAAAATGTTTTACATGAAATTGACAAGTTGCTTTACCAATCTATATAATCAGGGCGTATTACATGGAAATATATGAATGGCAGCACATATGGCACTGGTTATAAGCCATTCATACATTCCCATGCTACACCTAATATACAGACATACACCTGCATTTATTTATTTACTTTAATTATTTAATATGATAGATCGGGATTATTAAGTATGATTAGATTAAATAAGATGTTTTACTCTATGCAATGAAGGAAGTTTGGTTATATTGGTAGGGTAAGTTATTTTCTCTATTTACATAATTTACATGTACATTAATAAAGTTGAACTGTACTTTAAATGAATGGAAGAAATTGATAAGCGACAAAAGTTATTGTCTCGCCCGCGACGAAAGTCGCGAAAGCGAGACATAGCGATAAAAAATTCCGTCGTCGTCGACGTCGTCGTCAACATTTATTTTAACCCTGTAGTTAAAGTTTATTGAACATCAATATCTTCATCAAATCTTTTATGGAATCATTTGAAATTGGGACAGAAGCAAGAAAATGGTCAGAAAATTAACTCTAGGTGAAAAATTTCGACAATTTTTTATTTAGTATTTCTGTATTTTTTCCGGATTTCGACTTAGATTTTCTTTTGCGCAAGAAATTTATTTTAACCCTGTGGTTAAAGTTTTTTAGAAGTCAAATTGAGTTGTTAAATCTTATTGGAATTTCACAAAAGTGGTCAAAAGTTAGATGCTGGTCAGAAAATTACCTCAAACTGAAATAAATTGGAATTTTTTTTTTTTGGGGGGGATTCTGTATTTTTTTCCAAATTAGAACTTAAGTTTTATTTCTAAAAACTTTCAATGTTAGTTGTTAAGAAGTAGAATAGTCTTTGAATCTTAATAGAATTACATTGAAATTGTCATTTCTGCATAAAATGAGCAGATGTGTAACAGGCTGTTGGAATTTTGATTCCGGTTCCAACTTTGGTAAATTTCCTGAAAATGTCAAAGACCAACAATTTTTGAAGTTTTTGCATTCAAAACAAATTTTAACAATGTTTTAGTATCAAGCATAATTTTGAACACAAAAGAATGAAATAAAATGGTATCAACTTTGGTAAATTTCCTGAAACTCTCCAAGACAAGCTATTTTTAGAAATTCTTCTTAGCAACAATGCTTTTTTAATAAATTTGAATCATACAAACGTTTTTAATAATGAAATTGCAAAAGTTTTTGATTCCAATTTTGGTTTACAATCCTGGAACTCTTACAGACCCGTTATTTTTTGGAATTGTACCTAGCAACCATAAATTTTTCAGTTCCTTTCAGTTAAAATGATAATTTTCAAAAGTCAAATTGCAAAAATCTTTCATTCTTATTTTGGTAAATTTCCTGAAACTCTCAAAGACCTGTTATTTTTTGGAATTCTACCTAGCAACCATATCTTTTTCAATTCCTTAAATTTATAATGATCATTTTCAAAAGTCAAATTGCCAAAATTTTTGATTCTTATTTTGATAAATTTTCTGCAACTCGCAAAGACCTGTTAATTTTTGGAATTCTACCTAGCAGCTATAAATTTTTCAGTTCCTTTCAGTTATAATGATCATTTTCAAAAGTCAAATTGCAAAAATCTTTGATTCTTATGTTGGTAAATTTCCTGAAACTCTCAAAGACCTGTTATTTTTTGGAATTCTACCTAGCAACCATATCTTTTTCAGTTCCTTACAATATGAATAAATTATATCTATGGTGAAATTTCCAAAATCAAATCCTGGATTCCAGTCGTGGAAAATTTCATGACACTTTAAAAGACCAGTTATGTTTTGGAATTCTACTTAGCAACCGAACATTTTTTGCAAACATTTCATTGAAAACAGTTATTGTACAAAATTTTCTGATACCAATTTTGGTATGAAAGCCTCTATGACCGGTTACTCCTTGAAATTCTACCTAGCAACCTCATCTGAATATAGGTCAAATTATAATGACAATGTAGTGAGCGGGCGAGACATTAGGTTCCGTGGAACCTTTACGATTTTTTTTATAACGCGAACGTTTTTGAAAACATAGGATTGAAAGTTTTTTCTAAAAATTTGACCAATCAAATAAGTCGTTACATTCTACATTAGAATAGTATATAAAGTACCGTTAGATTTTGCAGTCTGCTTCAGTTGGAAAAAAATTAATTACAAAGATAAGATGCTACCGTGCACAATTTATGCTTTAGCAATATTCTTAAGTATAAAGAGGATTTTCCAACGCCGTAATAGCCACTTAGGATTATACGACAAATGAATTTTAATCACCTAGTCATCACTGTGCTCTAATTGTCATTTTATTTATTTATTAGGAAGGTATGTACAATATTTACATTACTGCTATAGTAAACTCTAAATAGCTATATATTACTCTGTTATGACACTTAAATTAAATTTTTAAATTAAATTTTTCAGTTTAAACTTTTAAAATTCTTCATAATAGTTAAACAGTATTCTATGCTTTTTATTTGTTTGTATGTATTTTCTATAATACCACACAGGAAAAAAGGCATACAAATATGGATAAGCCTCCATATCATAGTTAAAAAGTATACTGTCGGTATTAAATTTAAAGTTATTTATATATGTTTCTGCATTTAAAGAAACTTCTATAAGCCTTCTGAGATAAAAGATCTAGAGCCCTTTACATTCCACAAAAATGTGTTGTAAAGTGTCAGTTTTCAACTTACAATATGTACAAAGATCATTTTTTGAATATACACCCCTAATTTTTAATTTTCCCAAACTTGGTAAATAATCATGTACTACTCTATATAAAAAATCTCTCATGTAGTTACCTTTAATTTTCCCAATCGTACTCCATATTTTTTCAAAATTAATATATGGATATGTACATTCAACTTTATGTTTAATATTCCTACAATCAATAAGAGACCAATACATTTTTACATGTTACCTTATTATCAAAATTAAGTTTTTCTTTATTTTGTAGATACAACTGTTGTTATATTGAAGACATTATGCTGGTATTCATTTGTAGTTAAACCAGGTAAGATATCTCTCACAGTAAACCCTAGATAATATATAAAACATTTTGTCCACACAGATTCATTTCCATGAAATAAATTTACTATTCTTAATAATAATATTGAATTGACCTTAGCTGTTATATCTGGTACCTGTTGACCACCTCTGTCTTTTGAAACTTGCAATGATTCTCTTTCAAAAACTCAAAATTACTTGTCCAAAAAAATTATTATAGATACAGATGTACTGAATGGTTTTGTTGTCACGGGGATAACCCTTGCAACATATAACAGTTTGCTGAAAAGATATGTAGTGATAATCAATTTTTTATGTGTAAAAGTAAGCTTCCTTTTCTCCCATTCCCTCACTGACTTTTCTATTTTATGTTGTACAGGTAGCCAATTTTTTCCATATAATATTTCCCAAACCAAATTCCCACAGCTTTAACTGAATCTTACAACAAATGATTATACTCGGTATTTTCATATGGATTGCCTAATTTCAATATTTCTGTTTTTTCATAATTTATTTTGGAGCCAAAATCTCGACCAAATTTAGAAAACTCACCAATAAACTGTTTATATTCATTCATGGATGATGCAGTTGTTGAACAGTCATCTGCATGTTGGAATTATTTTAACCCAGTGTCTAAATTTGGAATTCTAATACCTGTTATTTCATTATCACTGCGAATACTACTAGCCAGTGCTTCTATTACAAGTGCGTACAGCGACATAGATAGTGGACAACCCTGTCTAATTGAACGTGTTAGGTCAATATTGTCTGTCAATAGTCCATTAACTTGCTTCACTTCTAATGTCAGTATCTAACATTTTTTATCCAATCCATAAAATAATCTGGAAAATTCATTTTTTCAAAACTTAAAGCATAAAACTACGTTCAAATTTGTCAAAAGCATTTTCCTGGTCAAAGTTAATTAAGTAGCCATTTATTTTTTTCCTATTCATATAATCCATTAAGTCATTTATTGAAAATAAATTGTCAAATATACTTTTACCTGGTCCTGCTCCAGTCTGTTTACTATCCAGTAATTTATTTATAACTTTAGACAATTTTTTGTGCAGTATAAGGATCCCTTCTATATTTCTCTTAAGAGAGCAGACGCATTGGGTGTCGTAAGGAAGGCTACATTTCCTGTCCCTACCCATTTCTCCTCTTTTCCAGTGGCAATCAAAAGTCATTGCTCCGGTTGTCCTTCCACCTTTATTTCTTTCTTCTTCTACTTACCCTTATTTCGAATTGATTAACTTGTTCTCGTCCTGATATAACTGAAATATTGCTCATTGGACGTTAAATAATCAATTTATTTTTGTCAAATACTTAGCAATAATTTTATCAAAACAAAGTAAACTAATAGGCTTCCACTGCTTTAACTCTATTTTATCTCCCTTATATTCATAGCTCAATGAAACTATACCTGTTTTCATTGTATCTGCTAGTTTATATTATGTAAATACACATTATTGAGAACTTCTGTTAAACTTTCACCAATTACATGCCAAAAGATAAAATTCCAAATCCATCTACTCCTGGACTTTTATTAATCTTTAATAATTTTATAACATTTATCTTTTGTCATAAATGTACTCACAACCACTCTATCATTTTCATCTAATTCCTTTAAATCTATACTGTCAAAATATAAATACATATGGTCTTCAGATAAATTATCTGAACTATACAGTTCTGTATAGAACTGTCTTACAATATCAATAATGACATCTTTATTCTCTGTTATTCTCGCATTTTTGTCTTTTAATATTTTTATTTCCTTTTTTTACCCCATTCTTCTCCCATGCCAACTTAAAAATGTCAATATTATCTATATCTTCCTCATAAAAATCTTGTTTTGACCTAATTAATATACCTTTTTTTCTTATAATTTTGGTCCCGGCTGAAGAATAGGCCCGCAGCATCATCTGAGCTTGGAGTATGAGCCATCCTAACAGAGGACCCCGAGGGAACCCCGGGATATAGAAATAGGACCCAGTATCTCCGGCTTGCGGGGTGTGACCCCTCCTAAACGGAGTCTGACCCCGAGGGTCCCGGGATATAGAAATAGGACCCATTCCGTGGTTGTGCGGGATTAATAAATACACAACCCATCTTTCGGATGGGATGTAAACTCAGGTCCACGTGTTGGAAGAAATGCCACGCTTCCTGCACGTTAAAGAACCCTTGTAGCAAGCTCTTTTTGGGGTGGTCCGTAGGTGATCGGCTACAAGGCTAAATTCCCCGCCCTTGACGATTTCACCCTACTTTTCCAGTGGCAGTCAGAATTTCCCGTCCCATGGCCATTTCCATACCCCAAAGTGATTATTTATCAACAAACTTGTTCTCGTCTTGATATAGCTGAAATATTGCTGAGTAGACGTTAAACAATATTCAATCAATCAATCAATTTATACCCCACCACACGTAGTGACGAGGTATTATGTGATACCCTCAGTCGTGTGTCTGTCCGTCAAACGAAGGTTTCCGACTGATAACTTGTGAACGAAATAACACAAGGTCTTCAAACTTGGTATGCAATTTGTTTACCACAAAACTCAGGTCAAGTTCGATTTTGAGTTCAGAGGTCTCAGGGGTTCTAGAGTTATGCCCCTTGAAACTTTGAAATTTTGTGAATTTAAGGGTTTCTGACTGATAACTTGTGAACGAAATAACACAGGGTCTTCAAACTTTGTAAGTTGTTTATCACAAAACTCAGGTCAAGTTGGATTTTTGGTTCAGAGGTCCAATGGGTTCTGAAGTTTTGCCCCTTGAAACTTTGAAATTTTGCGAATTTTAGGGTTTCCGACTGATAACTTGTAAACAAAATTACACAGGGTCTTCAAACTTGGTATGTAAGTTGTTTATCACAAAACTCAGGTCAACTTCGATTTTGGATTCAGAAGTCTAAGGGATGTTTGAGTTATGCCCCTTGAAACTTTGAAATTTTGCAAATTTTAGGGCTTCCAACTAATAACTTGTGAACGAAATATCACACTGTCTTCAACTTTGGTATTTAAGATGTTTACCACAAATCTAAGACCATGTTTGATCTTGAGTTCAGAGGTCCAAGGGGTTCTGGAGTTAAACTCCTTGAAACTTTGAAATTTTGCAAATTTTAGGGTTTTGTACTCATAACTTGTGAATAAAATAACATACTGTCTTCAAACTTCATATGTAACCTCCTTACCACAAAACACAGACAAAGTGTAATTTTGGGTTCAGCGGTACACATAGTTCTGGAGTTATGCCCCTTTTAACTTAGAAATTTTGTGAAACCTGGCAGGGTATCATGTAATGCACCATTACTATTTATATGATGCACCATTACTATTTTTTTTAAAAAGTTCTCACCACTCTAATAAATCATTGTATTGTTTTTGTGTCTGCCAAAATTCAAAATAATCAACAATTAAATTGACATATTGTTCATCCTCTTTACTAAGTTTCCAGAAACGTGTCCCCCATTTATCCCTACTTAAATCTAAATCTAGTGATAAACTTTTATGGTCTGAATGTTCATTTTATGAATATTCAGTACACTTTACTTTGAATATTATAAAATGATCTACATATATTCTATCCAAACTTGAGCCACTGTTACCTTGCGTCCAAGAAAAGATACGTTTAACCGGATACGAATTTCTATAAATATATATATCTATTAAATTATATATATTTTTAATTCCTGTAAACAAATGTATAATTTCTTCTCCAGTGGCTGTAGAGTTACTATTTGTATCCATACCATTTTCAATCATTCATATTAAAGTCACCCAATAAAATCATTTTATTTACATTTTAATTCAATTTCAACTGCTGTATGTAGTTAAAAAAGATTTGTATAAACTGTATATGCTCTTCTTTTTGATCCCTAACTGTTGCTTATATATTAAATATATGTATTGTTTTATTACTGTAATAATCTACATTTAAATTCAGGATTTAAGTCATAATTTTTAACATTATTCAGATTTGTTGATTCCAGACTTATAACACCATTTGAATGTGGATCTAAATTATGAAATATAAAATATTTACCTTTTTCATTGATTTCTTTACATGTTTTTTTCTGTTATAATCCCAGTTTGTTGTAACCCTATAAAATCACAATTTTCTTATTTATCAAAAATATAAAAAATTATCTTTTCAATACATCTTCTAACATTCAATGTAATTAATCTCATATTATATACAAATAGTACTGTGAGTAAAAAAGTGCAGGGGTTTGTTAGCATAGTAGACTGTTAAAGAAAGGGGATATACATATATGTCTTGTCCATATTTGACCTTATTTTCTATTTTGTTTCAAGGATTCTCTTAATTGTATTCAAGACTTCCCTTTTCTCATTTCCTTGTTTTTAACTTTTTGATCTGATTTTTACCGTCATCTTGTTGGGTGGTTTCTTCTTCAAATATATCTAAACTGTCTAATTTTGACTCATTTACTTTATTTTTATCTATCGACTCGATACCTATCTTATCTACTTCATCTACTATTTTTCCACGTGTATCATTGTTTTCAATAATCTATCCTTCCTCATGTTCATTTTCTGTAGTTTGTTCGCTAGTTTGTGAAACTTCAAAGTTTAACCTTTTTCAGTATTATTTTCCTCTGTATCTACCTCAGTGCATACCTCTGTTTGAATATGCATTTTGCTCATTTTGCACAACTTTCATTTTCATTCAAGTATTGCTCATTATTTTGTCCAGATTCAATTTGCAGAATTTGTTCATCTATTATTGAATCATGCTCATTTGTCATACCCTGACTGTCTTGACTCTCTTTGGAGTGTTGACTGTTTGGTGAGTCCTTACTTCCTTGACTCACAGTGTCAGGGAAATGTCTATCATAATCGTAGTTATTGTCATTTGGACCATAATTCATGCTTAGATTTCCCCATACATTACGTTGTGCATTCGTAGTTTTCTCTTATGTGGCCAAATTCCCAGCAACTGTAGCATTGTGGACCTGATGGTTGCCCATTGTACTTGACACTTACTAATTGCACTCTTACGTGTAGTTTCCTAGTCACGTGATACCTTATATTTTTAAGATATACTACCGTATGATGCTGGGTTTTAATGAGGCTAACAATAATATCTTTGTTTTAAATACAAGTATCTGCTATTCAAAATGGATCCTTTGGAAACAGAGGAATAGTATTAAATTCGGACACTTGAATATAAGCCATGATAGGCTTTTAAACGCGTGGCAACTTAAGTCTTAAGCTGCTATTAGGGTCAGTTTTAGAAATGAACGACATCAAAAATTCCTTTAAACATAAGCTAATAATCAGTAATATGTAATTTACCTACATTCAGCAGATCCAATATATCTCACTTATAATAAAGCGGTGTGCTCGTTTGGCTTTATAGCTTGTTTTTGTTTTATTTATTTGTTTATTTTTCACTATGGTATATTATAAAATAAACTCTAGATGAGTTAAAAATTCTCATAAAAAATCCAAGAGTTCATTGTGATTGTTGTACCTATGTGAATTGTCTACTAATATCAAACATGATACGTGAACTATATATATTTATAGATGGGAGCATGATGTTCATGTAGTGCAGGGAAACCTAGACAGCTTGAATCCAGTGCCAGACGTGCTGCTGTCTGGGTTTTCTTGCACGGCATCGAGCTTCACGCTTACATATCAAAGTATCTGTGTATTTATTACACGGTTTATTCAATAATTTGCTAATAAAATATAAATTGGGAGCATGTAATAAAAATAACTTAATTTGGTACTTGTGAAAATTATATAAATGCAAATATATGAATCTTTGTATATATATAAGATATAATGTGTACTCAATATTAACAATATATGTATTCACAATTCACTGGCCAAATCCCCTGGTTTGGTAAAGTGACTAGCAAACAGGGAAGAACCTTGGTGGGATCGTTGTACCACCAAGGGGATTTGTTAACAACATGTTGTTCATTAAGATATACTACCGTATAGCGGGTTATTTTCGCGGGTCAAAAATTTCGCGGATTTTAGCGTTTGAATTTTCGCGGATTATCAAATATGTTATATATATCATAAATAATTCCTGGAATTTACGTCCATTCACAGAATTAAGCAAAANCCCCAAAAAAAAAAAAAAAAAAAAGAAAAAAAAATGCGTACACCATTCATTATGTTGGGATAACTTTCGTATTTTGGCATTTCAATTTTTGCAACATCACAGTATCTCTATGTTTGCTTTGACATTTGAGTTATTTATTTCATATGGTAAATTGTAAATGATTACCTTAATAAAGTCTTCCTTTTCCCAAATGAGGTTTTCTGCTTCTTGAACTTCGAAGCAGTTATTATATTCAAATTGTATGTACTTGTCTAAGAAATCGTCTCTTTTTCTTCATCTCCCATCGTAGCGTGAAAAAAAAACATTCTGAAAACCAACTATATAGTCTTATACATTAATTTCTGCTTAAAAAAGTTAAGAATGTCAGTTGCATTTACAAGTACCTTTTTACTTGTATCTCTTGGTTTTATTACCAGCGTATTTTTTCTTGCCATCTGCCTTTGTATAGTTGGTCGTTCATCTTTATCCATGCCTACAAAGGCCCTTGCGTAGGATCTGTTATCCATAATCTCATGTATAATTATATATACTATGTATTATCATAATAAAGAACTTGAAAACAATGCATGGTTTTGTGGTTTTTGTTTATATCACGGCTGACAGTATATAATAATGAAATTTCTGAGGATGATGATACGTGGTTTACGAGCCCGTCTGGCCTAAGGGTCTTTGTGGGCTTGTTGACTTTCATCGGAGTCGTTCTCCATAAGTTTTCTCCTGGCTTTAGCTGGTTTTTGTTGTGGCTTGTCCGTAGGTGTTGATATTGGCCAGTTAGATGGCGGTGGTGTAAGTTGCCTCTTCTTGATGTACAACGGCGACTGATGTGAGTAGTCGTTGTGCAGCGAGTAGTTTACAAGTAGCTCAGGGTAATTTTAGGTCAAAGCTCTCGGTAAACTGGACTTGGGTGTTACCTTGCTCATTAAGTGGACATATAAGCTGCTAACAAACCTTCAAAGGGTTGAAGGGACTATGCACTTGGTGGACTATGTGCGGATCTTCTGCATCCCCTCGGCGATAAGACCGTGCCAGTCGCCTGGTTACGTGGCTCCGACTGCTATCCCTTCTCTCATATTTGGTGGCTGGTGTTAATGCCAGTATCACAGGTGTCAGTACTTGGTTGTGGTGTCTGTGTGCCACCAGCTTGTCTCAAAACGGCATTTGTCTTGGCCTCCTTGAAACAGTCGAGACGCAGCTGATCTCTCTTCCGGGTTGAAGGTGGCTTTGACTTCCTTTTCGGGCGAGATTGTCGCTTTTCCTCAACCTTTTTTCATGTTAGCTTCAGCTCCACTACATCGGCGCTCATGTAGATGTCTCACTTGAGTTTCTTTCCATCAAGCTTAATAATATTCATCAAAGCCTTCAACTCATCTGGCAATTCCATAACGACCTTCATGTTTTGGTTCTTGATGTGTTTCACTGACAACTGTATGAAATTTATAAAACCTCACATTAACCCTTAATACCACGAAAACGGATTGAACGATGTTTTAATATTTGACCAATCACTTGCTTAAAGTTGAGCGTTTGCCAAACTGAATTTGAATGATTCATGCCATAAACTAGTTCTTGTTTGTATGCTGAAAGTTTGTAAGAAGAGTTCAAATTAAGACGAATTACAGCTTGGTAAGCCAGGAATTACTGCTTTAAAGACGGCTTTGTTGTTTGTGGAAGGCTTATTCATATTGCTTAATGAAAGAGTTCAAATTAGCACGCATTACAGCTTGGAAAAGACAGGAATTACTGATTGCTGTCTGTAAAAGGAATCTCCTAACAAGCTTGGATGCAGAATATTGTTCATATTAAATGTCAGTTGACAAGTTGACAAGTGTCAGATTTTTTTCTTCCAAATTTAATTATATAAAAAGATGTTAATAATTTCCCATTTTAACAATAAGACACAGTATAAAATTTGAAATGATTTTAACGTTACTATATATCAGTAAGTGAGAACCGAACCGTCAATCCAAAAGCGGACAATCCAAGGACAATGGCAACACCAGAAACAAAAAGGGCGGAAAAAAAAAAAAAAAAAAAAAAAAAAAAACAGAGACCCAACATGGGAACGGCACTGAAAAGAAAAAATGAAGACACTCACACACAAAGATGAACAACACGGACCCAATAAAAATATAAATTATGCCATAAATGTGGCAATGAAACAGTAATATTTTGTTAAAATGTCAATATACTCAAATTGCCCCAAAAAATTCTTTGGCGTAAAAATAATTTTAAATTGCAATTTATTTTACTCACTTTAACATGCCATTTTAATGAAATATAAGTTAGAAACAAATTTTATTTTTAAACCACACAGTCCACTATGTTTAATTATTCCTATAATTAAAAGTGGACAAACAAGGGGAAACCCTGAATAACAATCCACAATTAAAGTATTTTACTCAAACTGCCTTTTTCTCAGAAATAAAATTTGAAACCCATGAAAGAAGCACAGGTGTGTGACTTGTTATTTCTCAGTGCCATAGACAATCAGTCACCTTTGACCCGATACTTCTGAAACTTTGCATAGTTATTTTGGACACATTAAAGATGTGCACCTCAACTTTTAGTGAGATTTGAATAAAAATTGTCGAATTTATCCATCTTTGAACTTAGTCATTTTTTCATCAAATTTTAACATTACGTTACTGATTTTGTGTAATCTGAAACTTTGACTCCTTATATTTGATGCTTTTGAAACTTTACACAGTTGTTTTGAACACGTTGAAGATCGGCACCTCCTATTTCGGGCAGATTTGAATGAAAATTGTCGAATTTATGCATTGTTGAACTTAGTCATTTTTTCAGCATATTTTAACATTACAGTGCCTGGTTTGTGTAATCTGAAATATTCACATCTCTGACAAAATATCTCTGAAAGTTTGCACTGTTGTTTGAACACATTGAGGATTTGAACCTCCCTTTAAGGCCAGTTTTGATTAAAAAATGTTAAATTTATCCATTATTGAACTTGGTACTTTATCTCATCATATGTATCATGGTCATTCAGTTTTTGTCCAGAGAGTTGCAGAGTTTTGAATGCACTGATCAT
Organism: Modiolus philippinarum; assembly: GCA_002080025.1. Taxonomy (NCBI): domain Eukaryota; kingdom Metazoa; phylum Mollusca; class Bivalvia; order Mytilida; family Modiolidae; genus Modiolus; species Modiolus philippinarum. The sequence continues at coordinate 62,616 of MJUU01042677.1, forward strand.
GGGCTTCTATTCTTGAATTTTTGCATTGCTTTCACAATTTTTTTAAGTGAAAGATTCAAAGTATGTGTTTATTTGAAACTCGGGTATGCTTTTTACCTTTGCTGAAGTGATATAGACTATTTACATTTTATGCTGTGTTTAACTTTGTACATATAATTGGTAATAAGGTTGAACTCAATGTAATCTTAATTATAACTTGCATTTGAAGAATGTAATAAGGTAAATGAATACTTGTTTGAGTTGGCAAACCTATACACGACAATCTGTTACGTTGAAAAAAAAACACTTCCTCAGTTGAAGATGAGTGACGGTGACGCAGATCATGACATGTAATTGGTCTTGTTTCAAATTTATCCGAATATCTGACTGGAAAATGCAATGGGAAACATGAAAATGTCACAGAAAACGAGTAATATACTAGTAGTTCGAATTTTTTACAAATGTGTGCAAAGTATGATAGTGAGGGTCGTGTTATTCTTAACGGTTGGTTTCTTAAAAGTACTGAAAAACTTGTACTAAATATTTGAAATCAACCTGACTGATTTTCAAAATTAACTCATGGTTATTGTTTTTATTATCTTGGAATCTTGTGCCAGTGTCAAATATTAATGAACTTCCATCCAGTTGAGGATTGCATGTTTTATTGAATAATCAAAAGATTAAAAAATGACGTTTGTATGCAATAAACTGTCTCTAATATAATATTCAAACCAAAGAAACTAAATAATGCATTTTGATGGATTACAAAAATATAAAGAAGTGCAGCTCTCACTGCAATAATTGAACAAAGTAGTTTAATGCCAGGACGGGACAAAGTATGTTGTTATTTATATATATGTCAAGAAAGAAAGTAGATTGCATTATGACTTACAAACGTCGGCAAGTTTTGATGAAGAACAACAATGAAAGCGTTATTCCATTTGCTTAATCTTACCATGTATTTATAGGAATTTTTGTCTCATGTACATTTGCTCTATATCTTTTTATTTGTATGACAGCTGACACTTAATGAGCATGTGAAAGAAGTGTCTTGATATTTAGCTGTTTGATCTTTCCAAATTGTATAGCCATCTGTCATGAAATGGTCCAAATTCCGTCATTGTTTGTAATTGCACACTTAATGAAGTAGTTGTAGGTCATTAGGGAATTATGTTTGTAGTGATTTACATGGCGAGAAAGCAAAGTTCCCATTCTCCAATATAAAATTTTGGCAGAAGTATTTAATACACAAAACAAAATTTGTACAGATACTTACAGTAGGTTTTCACGACAGGCGGCTAATCGTGAGTATTTTGAAGAAATTATCTTTGATCTTTTCAAAGGATATAGCCATGTGTCATATCTTGGATTAGATCTTTGACACCAAGTATGTGATGCAATAAATGAGTTGTTAATGGCATAAATCATCCTTTAAACCGGGGGTGCCATCGGAAAAATCCGGTTATTAAATTGACGGAAATGACGGGCGGCGGGCGGGTGGCTGTCAAATAGGCACATCATTTGTCCGAAGCAAATCTCCTACAGTATTTGAGACGGTAAGTTTTTATTTTGCAGATCAGTTGTACATATATCAAAAGTCTTCATTGTTCTTTGATTTTGATTTGTGATAATTTATGTCGAAAATATCAGTTGTTGAACTTAGTCATTTTTACGTCAATTTTGTTTACAGATCTTTCCCTCTACATCTAAGTTTGTTTTTCCTCTACCGGACTTGACTTTATTACCGGAGTTGACATGTTCAACACGGCGGGTGTCTTATAAGAAGCAGGAGATGCTTACTCTACCGGTACACCTATGGTATTAATTGGGTCCGTGTTGTTCATCTGTATGTGTGTCTTCATTTTTCTTTTTTGTTCCGTACTCAAGTGTTGTCCTTGTTTCTTAGTGTTTCCGATGTTGCCATTGTCCATTGATTTTTCGTTTTTTTGACTGACGGTTCGGATCTCACTTACTTTTTAACAATAGGGTTCCCCCTTTGTCTTTGTCCGGAGCAAATCTCCTACAGTATTTGAGACAGGAAGTTTTTATGTTGCAGATCAGTTCTAAATGTATCAAATGTGTGCATGATTCTTTGGTTTTGATTTGATAATTTATGCTGAAAATATTAGTTGTTGCCCAGAGCAAATTTTCTACAGTTTTCAAGACAGAAAGTGTTTATCATGGAAATCAAATTTTCAAATATTCAGGGTCAACCCATGTGTAAGACATACTGTCCGTGTAAAAGAAAATCAGGTTTGCTGTCAGATTGACAGCTTTCCTCTTGTTAAGCATAAATTCACCAAAAAA
>MJUU01042677.1:74915-87315 GCA_002080025.1 Modiolus philippinarum
GTGGAAAGATATCATTTTATATTTGTTAAGTAAAATGTGGATCAATACCCTCAGATCTATTTACCACTACGATTTTTGATTATTTTTTCTACGAATTTTATCGGAGGGAACAAGTTGTTTTGCCAGTCTGTCGAATCGCGCATACACGAACAACTCATTGTTATATTTTAAATGGTGATTACCGACCTGAGTGTATTCCGTGTAATTGTGTGCTTACGCATTACAACACATTTTACTTGAATGTGTCGATGTTTCCGACAAACGTAGCACATTTGATATAGCTAATCCTCTTAAAGAATTATTTACAAATGTCGCTGGCGACAAATTAAATTCAATTTTTGTAAAAAGTCATTAATTTGTTTAGTAAAATTTAAGTATATTATCGAATTTTTAGATTTCATAATATTTTAACCATCTATCTTGTATTGTCTTTTATATGATTTAATCTTTTAGAAATCCTTTGTATCTGTATAAAGCAATACATTTTAACTTACTTTTTTACCTGTGTATCTATAATAGTATCAGTTATTCCACGATATAGCTGAAATATTGCTAAAGGTGGCATTAAACAACAATCAATCAATCAACAAATTTCAACCTGAGATTATGTCCTTCGCTCTTACCAACGATTTCTACGCTTTGATACCAGTGAGGTTGAGAACAAAATTTTTGGTTAAAAAATTCTGCATCTGTTTCCGGGAACTTTCTTGATTGTTCAGTAGATGTGTAGCAATCATCTAGAGAACCTCTCCAAAACTGTATGTGTCTTGTTAGCGCTTTAAACAGGCTACCGAAATGCCCTTTAAGATTAATAACTTATTGTTTTACGTTCAGTGAAGAGTAAAGATATCGAACGGACAAACGATTTTTTATTGCCACTGAAAAATGGGAGAAATTGGTAGGAGCAAGAAATTAAGCATTTTATACGACTCGCCGTGTCTGACCTTGAACGAGATCTACTGCACGGAACATAGTGTTTATCCACAGTTTTAATCTACAATGGGTGGAGGTAAACCTTTCCGTATTATGACCTGACTACCCTGCATAGACAGGACATTCCCATATCCAACACCGAGCAGAAAAGCAGGTCTATAAAGGGGGACCTTGCAAACCGGTTGAGGTACCGGTACCCTCATCGGAAACGTCCAGGTGATCCCAACATTGAGATGCACATACATGGCGGTCTGGTGCATCAATTTTTATACAATGTGTAAAGTGGTTCCTAATAAAGATATAATTGCTTACTACAGGCTTAAAAATTTATCAGACCACATTATTCGAAACCGTCACTAATGTTTATAGTGACTTCAAGATGAAGAACAACAATAAAAACGTTCTTTTGCCTGTTTTTTTACCATGTATTTGTAGAGACTTTGTCTGATGTACATTTACTATATATTTCCTTTCATTCACCATTTACGACTGGAGTTTGCCTCTGCTGCAGTGTGGAGTCCGTCAAAAGATTCCTTGTGCGAGAGATGTATGCTCTCTATATATTTCAGTTATAGTGTACTTGTTCTTGAGAGAATTTCTCATATGGATATACTATTCATACTTTCAAATTCTTGGATTTATTTTTGTTATTTTGAAATATAATTCTGACCACCTGTTTAAAGTGCACACATCTCACTATTTTATAATGCCAATTTTCTTACAATCGACTTGATGATTGATTGATTGAATATTGTTTAACGTCTACTCAGCAATATTTCAGCTATATCAAGACGAGAACAAGTTTGTTAATAAATAATCACTTTGGGGTATGGAAAGGGCCATGGGACGGGAAATTCTGACTGCAACTGGAAAAGTAGGGTGAAATCGTCAAGGGCGGGGAATTTAGCCTTGTAGCCGATCACCTACGGACCACCCAAAAAATGAGCTTGCTACAAGGGTTCTTTAACGTGCAGGAAGCGTGGCATTTCTTCCTACACGTGGACCTGAGTTTACATCCCATCCGAAAGATGGGTTGTGTATTTATTAATCCCGCACAACCACGGAATGGGTCCTATTTCTATATCCCGGGACAATCGGGGTCAGCCTCCGTTTAGGAGGGGTCACACCCCGCATGCCGGAGATACTAGGTCCTATTTCTATATCCCGTGGTTCCCTCGGGGTCCTCTGATAGGAAGACTCATACTCCAAGCTCAGAGGATGCTGCGGGCCTATTCATAAGCCGGGACCGCGCACGGCGGCAATCGACTTGATGAGTGCCCTGTGTTTGTCTATATGTTGTAATCGTCCACTAACTTAAGACACTAGTGCTTTTGTCGGGAAACGGATGACTGTGACTGTAAGAGCACTTTGCTAGTTTAATTAATGTTTGTTGACAATCCCGCATCGATGACCAGAAAAGACACGAATGTAGCGTTGTTCGACAATTAGCAAAGAATTTCGCTCAAACCGGTGCTAGGAGCCGTTTTGAACTCACTAAGAGGTATGAGCTCATTGTTGAAGGCCTCATAGTGACTTCAAGATGAAGAACAACAATAAAAGCATTGTTCCTTTGCTTGTTTTTTTTTACCGTGTATTTGAAGAGACATATTTTTTACCATGTATTTGTAGAGACATTGTCTCATGTACATTTACTCCATATCCTTTCATTCACGATTATTGTAAGGGCCATCTGGTGAAACATTACTTTTCAGGGGCTGTATAGAGATGGATAGGAAAATGTTTATGTATGATGGGTAGTCATGTTATAATAAGGAAATCCTGACCGCAAACAATTGTAGCAAAAATGGTTAGAAACCACCACGCCGCATGTAGTATAAAGACAGACCCTTCTATATTTCTCACACATGGGCAAAATATAGGAGTCGTATTGACGGCTAAATTTCCTGCCCCTACCCATTTCTACATTTCAAGTGACAATCAAAACTTGTCCCAGTTGTCCTTCCATCGTTATTTCTTTCTTCCTATACTCATAATATTGTGTAGTGAATAACTCGTTTTAGTTCTCATATACCTTACTAACCCCATGTTACCTGAATTGGGTTTCGAGGGGGGAATGGTGGGTGTGGGGCTGGGGTCGGGCTACAGAGCCGGTGCATCCTCTGTTGGTAGATAGGGGAATGGGTATTTAGGTCATAATACAGAGAGCTTGACCGCTATCCATTGAAGCCAAACTGTGTGGAGTCACGCCACGCTGCATGCAGTATAAAGACCCCATTTATACTTTCTAAGGAGAGCAGAGTGACTGGGAAGGCAAAATGTAGAAGGCTAAATTTCTTGTCCTTACCCACTGTTGTGAATTTAGCACATTTAATGAAGTACCTTTGTTTTACCATTTTTGTACATTTTGACGTTGCTTTACTTCCCTTTTTTTTATTCTAAATAAATATTTAATTCATCATCAGCAGTGATAAACAATGCTTAAAAATGTCACAAATAATTTATAAAATCAAATTTGTACGGTGTTATAAAATCAAATTTGTACGGTGGGGGCACAGTGTGTGTGTGTTTGAAATACCCGAAACACGGCTATTCTCAAAGGGACGAAAATCAAAAAAGTGCGAAATAGTCCGAACTTGTTAACGTTATCGTATTCAAATGAATACACCTGTAAATAAACCTGTACTTCCGGTATGGAGGGAAGATTGAAAACGAGCACATTTATGATTGATTGATTGATGTTTTACGCCAACTTCAGCAATATTTCAGCAATGTTGTAGCGAGAACTGTTAAGTAAGTTGAACAAGTATAATAAATAGTATAATAAATATATAAAATATAACACCATTCAAACTTTATACAAGCAAAAGAAGAGTGTAAAATATAAGTTATGAAAAAACATTATAGGAGAAATGTCAGTTTAAGTGTTACAATATTACAACTATAAACTAAACCCATTTAAATCTTACTAAATAAATTGATTGCTTTTAAAAATTGAATGATTTTGTCGCCAGCGACATTTGTAAATAGGTCTTTAAGACAATCAGCTGATTAAAAATCACGCCTAATATCGGCAACATCTACACATTCAATTAAAACATGTTGGGTTGTATAAAGACAATTGCATGGAATACATTCAGGTCGATCATCACTGTTGAGGATAAAACTATGTGTTGTTCTAGTATGTCCAATACGACATCGGGTCAACACTACCTGTTCCCTACGGTTTTTACCACAGAAACCAACTTGTTTACGGATGTCTGACTGTATTCCATGCAATTTATTATTTATTTGCAGATCCCATTTGGCCTGCCATAACTTAAAAATGTATTTAACGATTAAAGGCTTCATGCCAGTGTACGGTTGATTGATGTTTTACGGGAACTTCATCATTATTTCAACTATATTGTGGCGAGAACTGTTGAATATACTGAACAATTTTAATGAATACATAAAATATCTATAAAAAAACCATATAGCTTTATACAAAAAAAAAAAAAAAAAATAAAAAAATGTGTAAAATGTTAAAAACATAATAGAAGAAATTTTGGTTTAAGAGTAACAATATTAGATATTAGAAATTAGAATCTTACTAAATAAATTGATTGCTTTTTAAAAATTGAAATATTTTGTCGCCAGCGACGTTTCTAAATAGGTCTTTAAGACAATCAGCAGAATATTTAATCAGTTTATTATTTATTTGCAGATCCCATTTGGCCTGCCACAACTTTAAAATGTATTTAACGATCAAAGACTTCATGTCAATGTACGGTACTGGACATCCGCCATCTCGTCATCTAGTGCATCCTTGGCTGCCTGGATAGCAACTGTGTTTCCATAGATCCCCACAAGACTAGGGATCCAAACATAAATGGCATCTTTGCCTAATGCTACAAGTGATTTGTAGAATTCGGCTATTTTGAAAATAATTGGGTGTTTTGTTTTTCGACTTTCAATTGCCAATAGGCAAGAAATTGAATCGGAACAAATCATGAATTTATTTGACTGCGATAAAGCTACAAATTTAAGTAAATATGGAACTAAGAGGATGGTAATCGGAGAGTTGCTGCACGGTCTCCAAAAACAGCTGCAGAAGCCACTCTGTCTCCATCCTTAGAGCCATCTGTGTAAATTTGGAAGTTTTCAGGATGTTCAGATTTAATTCTTGCAAAGTCCTGCTGAATAACCAGAGGATTGGTATCAATCTTTTTGTATTTGCGTAATTCAAAATTAAATGTCGGTTTTAGGTTCAGCCATGGAGGTTTGTTTTGGAGTTTCCATAGGAGCTATTTCATCTAAATGTATATTTGCAGATTCAAGGTGTGGTTTGATACGAAGACCAAAAGGTTGTATAACGTTTGGGCGTTTTCCATAGTCAGCTTTGTGCAGAGGTTTGAAAACACAGTTGTGAGCAGGATTGGAAGGATGCGCTTTAAGCTTTGTTGCATTTGTAAACCAAGTTTAATACGTCTGTCTTCCAAGGATGGTTCATTAGTTGCAACATAGAGACTCTCCACAGGAGAAGTTCTGAACGCACCTAATGAAAGACGCAAACCTTGGTGGTGAACGGTATTTAGTAATTTAATGTATGATTTACGGGCATAACCGTAAATAAAACATCCATAATCTAGTTTTGACCGAATCAACGATCGATATAAATTTAATAAAACAGTGCTATCCGCACCGCAGTCGGTACTCGACACAACTTTTAAAATATCTAATGCCTTTAGACATTTGTTTTTTAGCATTTTGATATGGGGAAGAAATGAAAGTTTATTATAAAAAATTAAAGGAACTTGGCCTCTTTTACAATAGTTATAGGGTTATTGTATAGTTTTAATTCTGGGTCTAGGTGCATATTCCGCTTACAACAGAAATACATCCCGACTGTTTTCGAGCTTGAAAATTTAAAACCATTTTCAACTGCCCATTTTTCGATTTTGTTTAGACATAATTGCAATTATTCATGTTTTTGCCACGATAGCAAATCAGAAAATCATCTACATAACAAGATCTATCAATGTTATCTTTTAAAACCTGGGCCAAACTATTTATTTTAATACTAAATAGTGTGACAGAGAGGATGCTTCCTTGCAGAACACTCATCTCTTGTTCAAACGAGTCAGAAAATTTAGAGTTGACTCTAACATTGAATTCACAATCCTTGAGAAAATTCTCAATAAAATTTGGTAAACTTCCTCTCAACCCCATATCAAAAAGATCTTTTAAAATGCCATATTTCCATGTTGTATCGTATGCCTTTTCTATGTCGTAAAAGATAGATACAGCACGTTCTTTGTTTAAAAATCCATTTCTAATGAATGTTTCTAATCGAACTAGATGGTCTTATGTGGTCCGACCTAGTCGAAATCTATTTTGGATGTTCGATAGAAGACCGTTCGATTTGAGATACAAAACAAGACGGTTGTTTATCATCCGTTCCATTGTCCTACAGACACAACTAGTTAACGCTAATGGTCTGTAATTAGATGGTTTGGAATGATCTTTACCCGCTTTTGCAATAGGTAGTATCGTTGCTTGTTTCCACATGGGTAGTAGTTTCCCCGTTTCCCAGATTTCATTAAAATGGTTGAGTTGTTTTTGGAAGATGTTTGAGGAGTTGATAATGGATATCGTCAGGGCCACATGCCATGTCATCTGCCTTTTCCAAGGATTGTTTCAGTTCATCCATCGAAAACAATTTGTTGTATTCCTCTGTATTTTTAGACTTAAAGTTAAGCTTGTTTCGTTCTTTTTGTTCTTTAATTCTCTGGAATGTGGGTCCTAGATTTGTAGAAGAATGTTTCTCAAAAGTTTCTCCAATTTTATTTGCAATATCTTTTTCAGATGTTAAAATATCTTGCCCGTTTTTGATGTAATGGAGTATACCTTTTTTTATTTTTACCCTTGATTTTTTGTATCATATTCCATACTTTGTTAATAGGGGTATGGTAATTTAATTTTGAAACAATGTTACTCCAAGAAGTGAATCTTCTTTGTTTAAAGGTTCTTCGAACTTTTGCACGGAAATTGAAAAGATTGTCCGTCGTTGGATGTTTATTGAAAAGTTGCTCTGCCTTTTTACGAATTTTCAGAGCATTATCACAGTCATCGTCAAACCAAGGTTTCCCAGCCCGTTTTGGGTTTGCCGAGGTTTTCGGTATAGATTTATCTGCAATGGAAAGTATTTTTTCACTGAAAAGACTTAAGGGATCAAGAACATCTTCAAACAATTCAGATTTCAATTCTTCTCTACATAAATTTTCATAGACCTATCAGCTTTATCATATTTAAAGCGCTGTGGCTTTTCTCCAGTAGTAGAATAAAAATGTTGAAGAATGATAGGAAAGTGATCACTACTACAAAAGTCGTCGTGTATTTTCCAAGAGAAGTCCAACAGTAGAGATGGGTCAGTTATAGTAAGGTCAATACTTGAATAAGCCCCATTTCCAGGATGTAAATAAGTGTTTGAACCGTCATTAAAGATACATAAAGCTTCCTGCGACAATATGTCTTCAATCTTTTTACCTCTGTCATTCAAAGCAGAATTGCCCCATAATGAATTGTGAGCATTGAAATCACCCATTTTTATAAATGGGGCGGGCAGTTGGTCGGTCAAGTTTTTAAGTTGACTCAGACTGGGGTTGAAGTTAGGTGGTAAATATACAGAACATTATGTGATCGTTTTTTCTAAAGAAATTCTCACTGCAACAGCCTGAAGATCGGTATTGAGATCAACAGTACTGTGGACAATATTGTTGTTGACGAGAAAGGTTGAGCCGCCAGCCCAGCAGCGCGTTCATTCTCAGGTACATACGTGCTGTAGAGAGAGAGAGAGTAGTACTTTACATTTAACGTATCACTTTTCTTCAGGTGTGTTTCCTAAAGACAAAATGCCGCAGGAATAAAAATTAGAATTAATAAAGTAATTTTAATACAATTTATCTTAAAACCTCGGCAATTCCATTGAATTATATTGTTCATTTTAGTCGTATTGGTGACATATTTCCTTTTCGGGAAACCGAGGGATGACGAGACGATGGACCACTTACAGATGAAGACCTACTGTGCGATGAAGTTATCCGGTTCGGATGTATCCATGTGGGAATCTAATGGTCCACAAATGCTAACATCCCACCACGGTTTTTGGAGGGGACCGGATATTTTAGATGCGCCAGCGTCTTCGTCTGAAGATAGGCTTTCAAATCTGTTAGAAGTGCTAATAGCCGATTTTGACTTCTGAAGTCTACTGTGTCTGTGGTTATTTGCACTTCTAGGTGGTTTTTTATTTTCTGCAGTAGACGAACATTCTTCAGATTTCTGTTTGTTGGCTGTAGCAAATGTTAGAGCGATGGGGTGATGATTTTGTCTTTCGGTACAGTTTCCACGGTAAATGGTTTTGGGATTTGCGTGTCAATTGGCCAAGTATAATTTGTTTGGGTTTCCACATGCGAGAAGGAGTTAGTTTTTTTAACTTTGTCTGCATATGAGGAAGTTGCTGTTGAAGATGTTTTTGATAAGGAAATTTTGATAAGGGAATTTGTTGACGTGCGTCTTTGTACGAAATGCTTTTCTCTGTTTTAAGTTTTAAAATTTCCTTCTCCTTGATATAAAGTGGACAATCCCGTGAGGAGGCCATTTGCGCATCGCCGCAGTTTGCACATTTCTGTTCATTACCACACTCGGTGCCCTGGTGTCCCTCTTCTTCACATATAAAACATTTCAACTTGCCCCTACATTGTTTGGTGCCATGACAAAACTTTTGGCAAGTGAAACATCATCTAACAGGGTTTGGTAGGAATTTGTCCACCTTTATACCAAAGGGGCCAATTTTCAATGATATTGGAGGAATTAAAGTGTTGAAAGTTAAAAGAAAAGTATTAAGTTTAACAGCGCTTCCCGATTTTTTCGAAATAAATCTTTGTACTTTTGTGACACCTTTGTGATAATTCGTCACAAATTTCCTCATCACTTAGTTCTGAAAGATACTGACTTCTATCTCTCATAATACCACGATTGCTATTAAGAGGTCTGTGAGGAGATGCCGAAACTTTGAATATTAAATTCTAAAATTTTAGTTATTTTGAGTAAATTTTCACTTTGAATTTTTGATTAATTGATTGTTGCTTAACGGCAACTTTAGCAATATTTCACCTATATCATGGCGTGAACTGTTGATATAAGTAACAAATATATGAGTTAAAAAAAGTTTTTGAAGTAGCTTCAATTAGTAAATCACCTGATCGCATCCTGGAGACGTTTTTTTTTTACCGTTCCAGCAATGCTTTCTATGGTCTTTTGTATGGCAAAAGGGTTGATTTTTGATATTGGTTTTTCAGGTGATCCAGTCAACACAATGAATTTTGTCCAACTGTTATCTTCAACTTCTGGAATAGAATCATCTAATTTTCTTTTTTTTTATTTGGAACAGGTTGGTTTTAGGGGTCTGTTGTGTCATGAAGAAAGAAAGGAGATTTCACCACCTTTGTCACCCACCCACCACGGAGTGCCAGCAGGGGTGATGCTTTGGATCTCCACAAGAAAGTATCAAGTGTTCCAAAGATGGTATACTCAAGTGGAGCGTAACAATCAGGTACTACTTGATTGACCCACGATCCACCGCCTTCTCCAGTACCCCTACACTGTATTGATGGTTTAAATCAAGACACAAATGTTACACTAGTTAACTTAAACTCAAGTTTGAAAGATATACTTGCGGGCTTGGCGTGACCAGCCGATTGATTGATTAATTGATGGTTTATGCCAACTTCAGCAATATTTCAGCTATATTGTGGCGTGAACTGTTAAGTAATTTGAACAATTATAATAAATATATAAAATATCAATATAAAACCATTAAAGCTTTATACAAGTAAAACAAGAGTGTAAAATATAAAAAATATAAAGAACATTACAGGAGAAATGACAGTTTAACTGTTACAATATTACAACTATAAATAAAACCCATTTAAATCTTACTAAATAAATTGATTGCTTGATCGCCAGCGACCAGCCGTTCAAGTTGTTTAATAAACTGTCCAAATCTTTTGCATTCAAAAGTATGTCCTCCTGTTCTTTCAATTCTTTTTGGTGTCTATCTTCCTGGGTTTTTAATTCCCCTTTATTCTTTTCTTGCATTTCTTTTAACAAATTTTCTAGTGCAATTATTCTAGCATCCTTTGGGTCTACCAATACCAATTCGATTTCTTCTTCTTCCTCATAGTCTGGAATAAAATCTTCTTCCCTCTCTTCGAAAACCTGTTTTGGGACTTTTGGAATTGCTTCGGTTTCATTTTCTTTCACATCTTGTGTAATTACAATTTCTGTTTTAGCATCATATGTAGCGGGTTCATCTTTAGACTCATTTGTACATGTTTGAATTGTTGTGGCATTTACTTCCTTACTTGCATTGGATTTTGCATAAATGTCGACATTGACTCGCACATTAAACGGATTGTTACTTCTTTTACACATATGGCTGCAAGAATCCTCTGTGTGAGGCTTTCCCAGCATTGCTTTAACATGACAAAGAAATACGGGAAGTAAAGCAACGTCAAATGTACAGAAATGGTAAAACAAAGGTACTTCATTAAATGTACTAAATTCTCAACACCCGGTTGTCCCTTTTATCTTTACTTTTTTTTTTACTTATTTTTTTTTAATTGATTAAGTTGTTCTCGTTCAGATATACATGAAATATTGTTCATCGGATGTTCTAATTAGTCAATTTATTATATACCTGACATGCTAGTATTGCACAATAGCCGTAAAATTAAAGCTAATATGAAGCAGATTTCAAACCAAGATAAATGCACCTCTCGGCACCTGAATCGGTTTTCAGGGGCTCCGGCTTCAGAGCTACCGGACGCGTCTCCAGGTCGTTTATAGGAAAATGCCTTGTCTATGCGGGGTATTCGCATCACAGTTTGGAAAACCTCCCTGCGTATCATTGTAGCCGAATTGTGAGAATCACAACGTCGTGTGTAGTATTTAAACCCCTTTTATTCTATATGGAGAGCAGACTCACGGTGAGTGGTAAACGAAGGCTTAATTTCCTGCCCCTACCCATTTCTCGTATTTTTCAGAGACAATCAAAACTAGTTGCCCCTTCAACCTTTATTTCTTTCTTTTTTTGTATATAAATTTTTAAACGATTAATTTGTTCTCATCCTGATAAAATCAAGCTGAAATAGCGTAAAACACTAACTTAAAAATTAATTATAAGACACGCCCATCCTATGCAGTATAAAGGCCCTTTCTATATATCTTTTAGAGGAAACTTACTTGGATTTGTAAAGAAGGTGCATAAAAATTAATTTTAAGAAACGCCTATTCTATGCATTTTTAAGGCTATTTCTTTTTTCTCTTTTATAGGAAACTCACTTGGGTTGATATAGAAGGCCTAAACACAATTGTGTTGGGTCCAAAAAAAAAAAAAAAAAAAAAAAAAAAATAAAATAAAATAAAAAGTACGCAGCGTTTCGATTCGATTATTCAGTATGGTTGACGTCTGACCGTATAAAGGTAATTGCACCCTGGTAAATTTAGTTGGTGGAAACCAAACAGTTAATTTTTCGAAAATATTTATTTCATTAATTATTTTGTTTGATTTCATATAATATTAAAGTAGTTTAAGTCTCTATCGGAACCTGATTGTAAGTTTGTACATTTATTGGTAACTACATGAATACACGTGGAACCTTCAATGTACTAACTGATGAAATACACTAATGGAATACTTTCTTAATTGGAGTCTGTAAGGTTTAAATAATTGTTCATAAAGAGTCACTAAGCTCAAAATTAAGTATCTATAGGTATAGTCAATTACAACTGTGAAAATATTTGACATACAAAAATAAAAATAAATTATAACTTGTTGATATGAAACACATGTTTACTACTCCGCGGGTAGGTATAGTGACCACAATGTGAGATTAATTATTTTTTCTTATCTTTCTCGGGTGACAGGTTGAAAAAAACCCAATAAATTGCGATTTTTAAGCTAAATATGTGTTATTGTTCTGCTGACGTCACGACCGGGCTGTATTTCCTCAGCGGGCTGTATCGGATCTCAATACATCCCGCTCAGAGTATTGTTTGGGCTGGATGCTGAAATACAGTATACCATGTGATAGTAATTGAACCAATTGAATTATTAGTAACAAAGGTGATATGCAATAATTGTCATTCCTTGCTGAGAGGTCCCAGTTGGCGGTCAGTTTATCAAGCAGGTGTAGTATAGTAAAAACATCTTTTGTCAATGTAGATTAGGATCTATCCTCGTTCAAATTGTGCAAAGGTTACATCATGGCACGTTGTGTCGAACTTTGCTCAACGATCTACGACTGGCATTTCCTAAGCAGCTTGGAATTAGCATGGCCCCTGCGCACTTAACACATTTTTTTTATCTGAGCACTCGATTGATTGATTGATTGAATATTGTTTAACGTCTACTCAGCAATATTTCAGCTATATCAAGACGAGAACAAGTTTGTTAATAAATAATCAC
>MJUU01042677.1:97941-115441 GCA_002080025.1 Modiolus philippinarum
GTAGACAACCACCTACGGACCACTCAAAAAAAAAGAGATCGCTACAGGGGTTCTTTAATGTGCAGGAAGCGTGGTATTTCTTCTAACACATGGACTTGAGTTTACCGAAAGATGGGTTGTGTGTTTATTCATCCCGCTCAACCACAGACATCCAGTTTTGGAGGGGTTGTACCCCGCAGCCTGGAATACTGGGTCCTTTTTCTATATCCCGGGGTTACCTCGGGGTCAGCCCCGTTTAGTAGGGATCATACACCGGAAGCCGAAGATGCTTGGTCCTATTTCTATAGCCAGGGGTTCCCTCGGGGGTTATGAGCTTAGATAAGACATATTCGACTGTTCTGTTATGTATAATTTGAATACTTTTATAGTTTGTTGTTAAAAAAACGTGTTACACTGTATATTTTCACATACGTGTATGCATCTTATATGTATTTGCATAGAACATGAAAGTAAAATTTAAAATTGTCATAATGACCTATATCATATGCTTGAGTGATCAATTTATTCTCTTGCCCTCTATAGTTGTGTAGATTTTATACATGTACATATGTGAATGCACACTTAAGCCAGAGTCCAAATATTGCATTCTTAGACATAGTATGCATTTGATTTTTATACTCCCTTCTATTGATGGATATATTATGGTCTACTGCTGTCCGAAGGGGTGTCTGTCAATCTGTCTGTTTTACATGTCAAGCTATAACTTGACAACAATTTAGTCAATTTATATAAGTCTTTGTCCAGTAGTAATCACAATCTGTTTATTTTGTGGTAAAATTTTGGTTTTTCCACATGACATATTGGGATAGTTTGTGGTCACATTTTCAACATGAATTAATAGGGGTGTAACATGTAGTGTGTTCAAATGAATGGTTCTTGATGGACCAAATATTTTGTTAAGAAGATAATACGGATAAAGTTGCAAGAGGAAAAAAAATGCTTCTGCTGTCGCCTATGGAAATGGAATTAAACTAGCTTAGCATAGAGAGTGAAAAGTAATGTTGTTTTTAAGATTAAGGGAAATAAAGCTCCCGTAGTGGTACTAAAACACTTCATTTTGTGTAGAACTGCAGGACTAGTCAATTTCTATATATGTCGTTTTGCTATATTTAGATGGTGAATGAAAGGAGAGTCTGTTTAAACGAATAATAAGAATTTATCAAAAATAGAACTTGTGTGGGTCCCTAATTAATGACTCGCCCGTCCATGCTTAGCCACTAAATTAATGGGAAAACTCAAAATGACTTAAATCAGAAAACTTGTAGTGAAATTGGGGTAACAAACGAAAGCAATATAACAGACTGTTATGTTCTACTAAAAACAAATCTAAATGTCAAATATCATTGACCTATTACAAATAGATACTGAAAAATCGAACATGTTCAATAGACCGTGAAAAAAAATTAGGTTGGCTTCAGTTATCATCTTTGGTAATGAAAAGGTTTATAGAAAATACTTAAGCTTCTTTAAATATTACTCGTTCTATATAAAACTGTACGAAATATGTGGCTTGGTGTCTGTTCAAACTTTCGACAGATATTTCTTTGCGAATTTATTTTTTGCAAAAATGAGCGAAAGTCCTGTTCCCATTTATGCTGTTTTACCACAGTATGTAAATTTAAAATTTCTTTTCATCCACACGATATGATTCATAGAAGCACGTGTTTGATCACAACTAGGTTCATAATATTCATGTTTTCAGGCTAAAGTATACTTCGATATTGTATCATATGGATTTTTGCACGGAGTCTTCTCTTGTTGTTCAAATTACGCTGTTGAAATCAAACCGGATCTTTCTACTTATCAAACGGCCCTTTCAAACCTGGAAATGATACGGTAGAGAAGTTCACTTTAAATTCTAACGTAAAATAGAAATACCATTTAGTCTCCAATCAATCATATTTTTTCATCTATTTTCATGGAGGGGGGGCTTTCCTAAAAAAGGGTCCTGAATTTTGACAAATGTTGCAGAAAAAATTACAATTATATGAGGCTACCTAAAAATATATGCTTTGCCACATTAAAAGATAAAAGTAGTGTAATTTAAATTAGCACAAGATTGCTTTGGAATCTATATGACCACCCAATCTACAGCTCGGTAATCGGCCTGCCAGAGCACTGATTGGATATAATTGATTTCTGTTATTTTATTTGAAACTTCATTAAATACTACATTTAAAAATTATAAAATGCAACTCTATTATCTTCAAAAATTTTACGAAAAATCTGAAAAGAGACGTCGACAATTTACATTAAATTCAAACAATTTTCATTAATCAACTAGATGTCAAAATTTAAAACAAAACCAATGGCAACATGTAAGATTTTTCAATTTGAAAATTACCGCGATTAATGGTTCTTGATGGACCACATCAATTTGTTGAGAAAATAAGACGGATAAAGTTGTAAGAGGAAGAAATTCATTAGAACTAGCTTAACCTAAAATGAAATTATGTTAAAAAAAATATTGAGGATCAGGGGCAAAAAAAATTGAAATTTTGCAATGGATAAAACCTTTGAAGACAGAAAACCTGATAGAAATAATAAAACTTAGAGGCTCAGATACTAAGCCTGTATCGATCACCTGACAAAGATGCTTCTAAGCCATGCCTATGCTGATGACCAAAAATGTTTTTCCTATAGGATCTAAGTAGTATATAACAAATAAATGTGTAGGTTTTGCAAAAAAACGTGTAGGTTTTGCTCACGTTTTTTTTCTCCAACACTTAAGACTCTGCTTTAAGCACTCCAGAAGTATATAACAAAAAAACGTGTAGGTTTTGCTCACGTTTTTAGCTCACCTGGCTATGCCAGGGTGAGCTTTTGCCATCACTTTGCGTCCGTCGTAAACTTTTCATTCAAAGATCTTCTCCTCTGAAACTACTGGGCCAATTTGCACCAAAGTTAGCCACAATAGTCCTCATGCAGGTGGTCCCTTACAAAAAAGGTGTTTTTTAGGTCCGCGCGAATTCCAAGATGGCCGCCAGCGGGAAACATAGTTTTAACATTGGACCCTATGGGAAAACACTTTCAAAGGTCTTCTTCTCTAAAACTACTTAACCAATTGCAATCAAACTTGCCCACAATAGTCCTTCGGTGGTCCCTTGCATAAAAGGTGTTTTCAGGTCAGGGCGATATTCAAGATGGCCCCCAGCGGGAAACATAGTTTTAACATTGGACCCTATGGGAAAACACTTTCAAAGATCTTCTTCTCTGAAACTACTGGGCCAATTGGAACAAAACTTGGCCACAATAGTCATTGGGTGGTCCCTTACAAAACAGGTGTTTTTTTAGGTTCGCACGATTTCCAAGATGGCCGCCAGCGGGAAACATAGTTTTAACAATGGACCCTATGGGAAAAGACTTTGAAAGGTCTTCTTCTATGAAACTACTTAGCCAATTGCAACCAAACTTGCCCACAATAGTCCTTGGGTGGTCCCTAACAAAAAAGGTGTTTTTTTTTAGGTCCTCGCAATTTCCAAGATGGCAGCCAGCGGGGAACATAGTTTTAACATTGGACCCTATGGGAAAACATTTTCAAAGATCTTCTCTGAAACTACTGAGCCAATTGGAATCAAACTTGGCCACAATAGTCCTTTGGTGGTCCCTTACAAAAAAGGTGTTTTTCAGGATCGCGCAATTTCCAAGATGGCCACCAGCGAGGAAAATAGTTTTAACATTGGACCCTATGGGAAAACACTTTTAAAGATCTTCTTCTCTAAAACTACTGCGCCAATTGAAACCAAACTTGGCCACAATAGTCCTTGGATGGTCCCTTACAAAAAAAGGTGTTTTTTTAGGTCCGTTCAATTTCCAAGATGGCCACCAACGGGAAACATAGTTTTAACATTGGACATTATGGGAAAACACTTTCAAAGATCTTCTTCTCTGAAACTACTGAGCCATTTGGAACCAAACTTGGCCATAACAGTCCTTCGGTGGTCCTTTGCAAAAAAGGTGTTTTTCAGGTCAGGACGATATTCAAGATGGCCGCCAGCGGGAAACATAGTTTTAACATTGGACGCTATGGGAAAACACTTTCAAAGATCTTCTCTGAAACTACTGAACCAATTGGAACAAAACTTGGCCGCAATAGTTAATGAATGGTCCCTTGCAAAAAGGTGTTTTTCAGGTCAGCGCGATATCCAACATGGCTGCCAGCGGGGATCTTAGTTTTTACATTGGACCCTATGGGAAAACACATTCAAAGATCTCCTCTCAAACTACTTAGCTTATGGAACCAAACTTGGTCAAAATAGTCTGTATGTGGACCCCTGAAAAGAAAACTGTGTTTTTTTAAGGTTCATACTTTATGCAAGATTAATGCCAACAGGAAACATAGTTTAACATTGGACCCATGGGAAACACTCTCCTTTAACTAATAAGGGATATTGAATTTATATTTTAACTATATATTTGGGCTCTTTAACATAAAATGTATATGTTAATCAAGGACCAGGTGAGCGATACAGGCTCTTGAGAGCCTCTTGTTTTTTTCTCCAACACTTAAGACAGCACTCCAGATGTATATAACATAAAAATGTGTAGGTTTTGCTCAATTTTTTTCTCCAACACTTAAGACTCTATTTTAAGCACTCCTACCTAAAACAACACCATGATTTTTATTCACCTCATTAACAGCACCAAAAATTTTAAACCACAGCATTACAAGAAAATAAAAAAAAATCTTTAGGTTATAAAAATGACAACGATTCCTAGATATTTCCCGGGAAAGTCTTAATACGAACAATTTTAAAATAATACAAGGAGTAAAAAATATGCCAAGTGATTTTTTCCGTTTACTCATGGTTGGGCCGAGTGGATCTGGTAAAAAAAATTGCTAATGTACCTTTTATTTAAACCATTATTGTATTACGATAAAATTATTCTTTACGCAAAGAATTTGGAGCAGCATTACTACAAGGAACTAATTCGAAGATTCGAGAAAATAGCAGAAAAACTAGGAGTGGATATAGAAGACTTGGTGCAACTATCTAATGATAAAGTTGAAGACATCGACGAACTATCAGATTTGGATAACAAACAAAAAATCGTAATTTTTGACGACTATATTTGTTCACAACAAGACCACATTGTGAAATACTTTATAGGTGGAAGGCACAAGAAAATGAGTGTAATTTATTTGAGCCAGTCCTATTTTCCGATACCTAAAGACAGTCGTCTGAATTGTAATTTCTACGTAGTGTATAATTTTCCGAGTAAAAAGGAGAGAGAACTTATATCTTTAGAACTTCAGGTCTAAAAAAATACGCTAATTGAAATAACTAAAAATAAATATTCTTCTCTGTATCTTAACTTGCCAGACAAAAAAAATATTTCATTGTTTTGATCAGGAAATACAAAATACGTTTTCTTAACTTATTAAAATCTATTTTACAAATTACTTTTAATGACAAAAAAATATTTCATATACAAAATACGTTTTCTTAACTAATTAAAATCTATTTAATCTCCTTTTTGTACCCCTATTAGGTAATCGATACGCCGCAGTGAAACTGCAACAAAAATCAATACGATGTCAACCTGTTGCCAAGTCCATTTCATAACTACAACGTTCATCGTTAGGTAAACAACGAGGTAAGTTATATCTCATATATTTTATTTGTATTTGTGTTTACCATTAAGCGGTATAATTTGTTTTTAATATAATGAATAGTCAATTCCATGAACTAAATTTTTACGGTATGTTATTTCAGGTTTGTCACAATGAACAAAACAGAATTTGCTGAGATGAAAATGGACAGATTGTTATGACCCACGTTCACACGATTTCGAACAAGCCGAAATTACCAGAGGAATTAATAATGATGGATAGTTACAATATGAACAGTGATATAAAAACAGCAACCGGGAAGAATATTCTAGACTCATCACGCCAAGGAAGGATATGTGCGCAGGTTATTCAGACCATGCTGGACTAAACTTTTCTCGGAGTTAACTTGTGGAGGAATTTGTGCGTGTTCTTTCAGATTTATTATTTTTCTGCTTTGTCAATTGTTGTATGACAAATTTACCGTATACGTCATGGATTTATTAGACATTGTCTATACGTCATGGATTTATGTGGACTGTCTACCATATGATATACAAAGCACATAAACCTCTAACGTCATGGATTTATGTGGACTGTCTATCATACGGTAGACAGAGCACATAAACCTCTGACGTCATGGATTTATGTGGACTGTCTATCATATTGTAGACAGAGCACATAAACTTCTAACGTATACACATTGTATATAGGTCATGGATTTATGTGGAATGTCTATCATACGGTAGACAGAGCACATAAACCTCTAACGTCATGGATTTATGTGGACTGTCTACCATATGATAGACATAGCAAATAAACCTCTAACGTCATGGATTTATGTGGACTGTGGTAGACGGGAGCTTCCTATAGGAAAAGATTTATTCTTCTCAAAGAAAATTCTTCCCTTGTATTCGTTTTTGTTCGCACGTCTCTCAAAGTTTCTGAGATGTAGAAAACTGAAATGATCAATACCCCGTTCTTATGAAGTCCTCTTTAGATGTACCTTCTTCATGGAAAACTCTCTTGTGTTCTTTACTTCTTCGCCCTCCAACATTTTCTGGAAGTCTTCTTGCGTTAACTTATTAAGTCCCTTACCCTTCGTCTTACTTAACACTAATTACATTGTCTGTATCGATTGTAATGGTCATATACAACTTGGGTGCAATATAAACCGCCTTAATTATCTTGGCATCCTTTTTGTAGTCGTTAGCCAGATCACCCAAGTTATTTCCATTATAATTAGGTATTAGTTTTGCTTGTTCACCGGGCACGTGAAGGCTATCGGTGTCAGTATAATAAAACTCAGAATCTATTTCGGACTTCGGGTTCAAGGTCGTCATATGATCGTACATGATCTTGTGGCTATAAGCCAGAACAAAAGCACCAAAATGTGACGGCTTACTGATCTTATCAACCGAGTCAATCTCGGACCTCAAGTTACCAGACACATACCAAGTATTTGAAACTGGTTCCAGATCGGTGACCATATATTTGTGGTGGAACTCCCAATATTCATTATTGTCCCTTATAGTCTGAGTGTGATTGAATATCGGTCTTTGGATCATCTTCCCGTATAACCCATTCATCAGTAGCTTTGCTAGTGTATACTGAACACTTCCTTTTTGACTAGTTTTCTTGGTTTGGAAGAATTTTTGTATATAATCATAAAACACCTTACTAGTCTTTTCCCAATAATATCCCTCGATAATCTCGACTTTATAGCCGTATTTAATCATTTGGTCTATATCGACTGAAGTATACCAACCCTCCGAGTCCTCCAAATTCCACTTAGTTGCCCCTTTGTCGTCCTTTCTTGCTACTACTGGATGAAGCAGTTTCTTATTTGCAATATACCGAACTTTATATATCCCCATTTTACCCTTCATCTCGTTGCCACTGGTATATTTTCGTTGTCCCACCAGATATTCGTGCAGCATACTAGTGGGATAAAGGGAGACGACGTCCACATTCAACAGGAAATCAGTCACATCATCGAACTTTATTTTTTCTTTTAGTACTTCCTCATACTGATCAGATACAAACTCAGTCTTGCGTTTATAGCACCGCCCACCATAAATACTCTTCCTGATATTTGTTTCCACCTCTGTCGAATCAGACAAGTCAACCATAACTCCTTTTGGTATATAATCTCTCCAAATATCAAACCCCAGAGAACTAGTCAAAATAAAATTAGTAATATCCCTACCAAAATCTTTGTAACACTGGTTATTTAACTTGCCGAACAACTCTTATAGACCAAGTACGTCGGACTGGAGGTACAAAAGGCACTCCTTTCTCATTTCATCCCCCATATCTTCCCATCTACAAGCCTTACTGTGATCAAATTCTCCCTTTTGTACTTTACACCCAAAATCGGACAGTGCCTGACTCAAAGAACTACCCATGTGTTTCATCAGATCGAAACATCGGAGTGTACCTTTTTGTAACCCATTTATACTCCCATTATTCATAATAAATTTTTCCGGAGCTAACCCCATTTTATTCATACTCTAAATCAAGAAGTAGTGATCAAAGTTACTCCCGTTATAAGCATTAATAACGAGCTCACTAGTTTTACTCATCACATATCGTACAAAATTGTCGACGCAATCATCACCACCGTAGTAACAGAAAACTCTGTCTTTTTTCCACAAATCCTAGGATGTACGGGGTATGAACCTCGTGACCGTCGACAATTTTCGTATAAGTCCCTATATCGTAGTGAATTACGTCGGGGTTTAGCCCTTTATTCTTCATTGTCCCCCGGATCAAATACCTACCCGTTTTCTTTATTACTGCCTGATAATAACCAGATTTGTTATCCTTGCACTTGTGCTTTTTCTTATATCGAGTACCGCAACGAGAGCAAACAACCGAGCAAGTATGCTTTTCCCCAAAATACGTATCGCCACAAGATCCACACTTCTTCTTTTCTTGCTCGATAATAAGACTGTAATGACCCCTGGCTAGTTCTACGTTGGTGAGGTGCTCTTTGTTATGGTGCTCTTTTGTCTCTTCACAGAATAAACCGACAGGTATCTGGTACCTTTTTATTATGTCCCACGCTACTGGGAACAGGATCGGCGTTTTAGGGCCAAACCATATCCCCTTCGTATCTCATCACAGAAAGTGATTGTAGGATTAAAATCTGGTTTTATTTTTTGCAAGAACTGGAAAAAACAGTTATTATTGGTCGATAATGGGCGTTTCCTTTTAACCCCATCTACGATCGTCTCCGAATAATCTCTATTCCAGCATCCACCACTGGGTGGTCTCACCACTTTTATTTTAATTCCTATGATTTCGTGTACATAATCCTCATTTGGAGGTAGAGAAAGGTTTACGTACTGCTGATAAAGTGCGACAAAATCACCAAACTCCCTTATAAGAAACGAGTTCATACTTTTGGTGGTATTATATAATTGTTACTTGGTGTGCTACCAGTACAGACAAATTTTACTAGTACGTCAGCGCCATCAGTAAACACGTCTGAAACGGCGTGATCCAGTCTTTCTTTTATTAACCTCGATATCATCCCTACCTCATCACTAGTTAGTACTTCTTGGGGGTAACTAAAAGTGTACGTTCTAATTCCATTTTTTTCGTTATAATTCAAATTTGTAGCTTTTGAATGATTTTTTATTCTACAAATCGCTTCCGATGAGCCGCTGAGTTAATATGGTACTTTTTGGCCAAAATACAAAGGAGTTTGTTACATATCTCACAGTAAAATTTGTGGGAGGCGTAATATTTCTTTTGATGTTCATTGTGGGCTTGTTTTCTTTCGATATCTGTCTCATATAGTTTTCTTCTTCCCATTTTTATAGTATAATTTTAATCTACAATAAGCGATTAATTCTTTTTTGGACTTTTGTACCCTTGCCCAATATTTTCCCAATTTTTGATGCGACACTTTCGTCGACATTTTTTTTTAATCTTTAATCAATGCACCTGGTTTTGCAACTGGTGTTTTCGTTGGTGCTATTTTGTCTGCTACGTACTCTCCCACTTTTTCACCAAGGTTTTTTACTCCCAGTGTCTAAAGCTGCAATGGCAGATTTCTTTATTGTCTCTTTTTCGAACTGGGTCACAAAATCAATAGGGGTGTTTTTCCCTTTTCTTGCCGCATAACTAGAAAGTGTTATCTTTTGATCCATTTTTACTACTCAAAATATTTTCTATAAATCCCTTCATGTTGTTCTTCCGTTATATCCCCATTCTCCAGAAGAGTGTCCAGAATGGACATTCCTTCGTTTACTAGTTCGTCACTGGTATTGCCAGACTCGATATCAGCAATCAGAAGCTCTAGCCGATCTACAAGACTAGTCGCGCCACACAAAATATTCTTGTATTTGCCACTTGTCTTTACCAGAGGGTGTGATGAAAGAGTGACTAGTTTTCTAAATATCCGCTTTGCAGAATCAGAATACGCTTTTTGGGGATTGTACCTCTTTGTCACTAGGTCGACGAAGTCGTCGTCCACCCTTTCGTCTACTACTTTTTGTCCCTTATTGTCTAGTCCGTACAACCTATTATATTCGAGAAGCTGTTCCAAATCCAGCAGTAGATCAGAAAAGGAGCCGGTAGTGTCTATTTTGTACGACCCTTTGGATGCCAGTCCTTTCCCAATTTTCCCCTGCAATTTCTGGTAATACTTTCTATTTTTGTCCTGGAGATATTTGATATCTTGTGGAAATTGCGATCCAGATTTCAATTTTCCCAGCGTCACATTCATACCATTTGCCCTACTGATCTTGTCTTTGTTATCCAGGTAATATTTATTTTCTAGTTGTTCCTCGGCATATTTACTGATATTTACGCCACCTGGTTCCATTTCGACTATCTTCGGTTCCTCCGGTTCCTCTTTCGCAAGAGGAACCGGAGGAACAGGAAGATCCATAATATTAGGCACGGGTACTAGTTGACCAACTTGTGGTGTTATCCTTGTTTCTGGTATTTTTTCTATTGCTTTCGTTACTGGTTCAAAGAATTCCTTGAGTCTACCCGACCGTACACTTTTTCTTATTTTTTCTTCTTCCTTCTTCATTTTGAAGTCCTGTACCGCTTTCTCTGCTTTTGACTTCTTTTGAGCTAGATCCTTTAGTTCGTCCAACATTTTTTCTTCCTTTTCTAAAAGATAAGTAATAAAAATGGGTATATTTAATGAAATATCTCAGACGGTGTCAGGAGGTCCGGTAGGACAAACGGAGACTAATTTTGATGTAGTGCTAAGTAAGTATGCGAGCAAGACTCAGTTAGATAGAGTGAGTAGAGAGTGTTTCCGTAAAGGACAAGGTTTGGATATGGGTGGGCACAAAATCATAGGTCTTTTACCCGGTTCCGGCAACGACCACGTAACAACAATAAAGCAAATAAGCGATACTTTCTTTCCTGCGGTAGCGCGTAAAGACCTGAACATGAATAAGAAGTAAATAGGGGACTCGAGACCGACTTAGATGACCCAACCTGTGCGGTAAACAAGAAGTCGCTGCAGCAGAAAATAGATACACAGAAACGGAACTTTGCAGCGGAGTTAATTAAATTGGAAAACGTCTTGGCTAGTAAGGCTTTTGTTGCTGCAAGTGAACGAGAACTAAGAAAAGACTTGCACAGACAGTTTCTAAGACCAATTCACCTATCACAACTTGAGAAAAAAATAAGTACTGTTTATACTAAGACTGAGGTAGACGCCAAATTTGATGCACTAGAACCTGTTTATACTAAGACTCAGGTAGACGCCAAGCTAGCCGAATATGAGGGGTATACAAAAAGTGAAATAGATACTAAAATTCAGGATAACAAGAGAGGATTAAGGAGATTTTGCGATAAAACAGGAGAAAAGAAGTACGAGAAAAAGAGAGCTGCATCATTTCTTGCAAGATTATGATTTGTCCAGGAATGTAAAAGTCAAGTGGTTATCGGACGAATCCTATTACAACGGTGATATAGAGGAGGATCTCGATAACTGGAAACTAACCCTAAACCCGACGGATGAAACTCTTTATTTGTTTGGTGCGCATCTAATTTTTGAGGCGCCAGAGTAGGATTGCGGTGGTCGAATTACAGAAACCCACTCTTTCGTTGTTCCGATTCCTACAGAGTATTGAGATTCTATCCGTGATTACGGTTCTGAACTAGATTTCTTAAAAGAAGGAACTGTCGTTTTTGGCCAGGGATATGGTAAGAACGAAACTACTGGATACAGAGTAATTAGTGAGCTTGACGTTATAGGTCTATATCAAAAAAAGATAATCGCCAATATCGACATTGAACTAAATGGTAAAGCGTGTTTCATAGAGTGTCATATTTGGAATGATTTTGGAAGTGAAATTCGTCGGTCTGCAAAATACCCAGAACAATGGAAAAAAGAGTATTCCGTTGATTTTTCTAATGGGGCTCAAGAAGTTAAATTGCACCTGGGTTATATTGCTAAATATGTGATGATTTTTATAAGAGGAGAAACAGGTTATCGGGTAAGTCTAACCCCGGAGGAACAATACCAACATGTATATCTAAGTCATCCGGTTAACACAACACCATACACTTTTAGTTACTCTCTGGGTGGTCTATTCGGTATGTCTACGTACCCTATTGCTCCTCGTGTAACTCCGATACCGATCGGGCTTCCAGACAACAACTTGACTATTGATAAACCATTTGAAATCAAAGGAAAGATCTTACACTCACCCGGGAATGGGTTTCAGCAGTGGATAAAATTCAAGGATAAGTGTACACCCACATTTACTGTCCGTTTGTGCATCGGGGGTATGAGACAAGACACTCCTCCGTACATCTCATGTTACAAAAAAGGGATGACACCAATAACTAGGACCGAAATTCTAGAGACCAGGAAATCGATCGGTGGTTATAATCAATTTGAGATAAAAATGAGTCAGACGTTTGAAAAGAACGACGAAATATTCTTTGGAGCTATAGCCCCAACCGGAATCGTTTGGCTACTTTCTCCAATGACCTCACTAAATGTCATTTAAGTCGAAATTAAGTTTAAGTGTAATTTATATGAAAAAAATCAGTTAAAAAGATGAATAGTGATTCAGTGATAACTTTGGGAGGACTGCTAAACGGAGTTTTCGATATACTTGATGTTCAAGAGGAAGAAAAGATTGTACATTTGTACGATCCTCTTAGCGGAATAAACTTAAGAGTGCGGGTGCGCGAAGAGTTACTGGAATTACTAAAGACTCGAGAAGTATTCGTTTGGTGGAACAATGAATAGAGACTATCTTAGAGACTGCAAGTCCGACATCGGAATACAGGAGTTAAAGTCGTTTGAATACCCTTTCCATTTAACAAATACTCTTCTATTTTTGTGATCCCGTCTGATAATCTTTTCTATTCTGTATATCCCTTGGACTGTCTTCTGGAGTTCTTGTTCGTAGAAGCTTCAGTCTATTGGCTGGTTATTCAAGTCCGTGATCTTGTAAGTTATTGGTTCTGTGTACTGGATCGTCGAAATAGTAAATACCTCTTCGGTCCAGTTGGGTGTATAACCCTTTTCAAACGTGCCTTTCTTTTTAGATATTCTGACCTTGTCGTCTAGTTTGAATTTTGGGGTCTTTCGACTCTTAGTTTCCTTCGTATCTGGGTAAACGGGGAATTTGCTTGCTTCTACTGGTTTCATTTTGATTGACGGGTGCTTCGTGTTATTGTACTGCTCTACTAATTGTGGAAGTACTGAGATATAATTGTAGGTGTTATTGGCGGAAAAGTAGCGAAACATCTTACCTTTGAGTGTGCGATTGAAGCGTTCTATTACTACAGCCTTTCCCTGATTGAAAGTGTGGTACATTCTTATTTTGTAGTTTTCTAGGAGTTTCTTAAACTTCTGTTTGTAAAACTCTGATCCCTGATCGACCCATAGTAATTCTGGAGTTCTTCCCTCTTTTAGTATGCTCTCGAATCCGATAGTCACTTCTTGTCCTGTCTTTGATTTTAGTGGAACGCTCCAAGCGTATTTGCTGAATACGTCAATCACATTTAGTAAGTATTTGTACCCCTTGTTATCTCTGAAATAAGCTTGCATGTCTACGAGATCTGCACTCCAGGCGTCATCGACATGTGATACTCTTACTTTTCTGAGAGGGAACTTTCTTTTTGCTTGCTTATGTAGTTCTTCTGCTAGTTTGTCTGTACACTTTGTTTTCTCCTTTTTTTTACACCGAGTCCCAGTTTGCTTTTTACACCTATTACACCCTGAACTATCTTTTTGTTTACAGCTTCACCGACTGATGATGGTTTTACTTGTTTTAGGTCAGACATCATCTTCTTGTCACATATCCGTTTGTCGTGCTACGCATTATAACAAAGATCATGACTCCTACAAACCCTATCTAATTTGTTTTTGGTGGGTAAGTCCATTGTGTTGTAAGGCCCACAGTAATTCGTTCCTGGGAGAGTAATTCCGCCCTTTGGTACCATAGGTTTGATGGCCTTGTGTATGTCAAGTTTTCCTCCGGCAGTGCCACGCACAAACTTGGTTTTCGTGATTTTGCAGCTGGCACACGTGCTGTGTTGGATAATTGTACGACCCTTGGAGAAAGAGACTCTGTGAATGTTTTCTCTTTTTCGCAGTAGCTCATGTTTTGAAGTACTCATTTAATAGTATTTCTTTTTTTATTGTATCCGTCGGACTAAGGTCTTTGTATATTATGTCGTAGATGTCTTTCTCTTGTGCTTCTCGTAGAAAGAATAGACAGAAGTAGCCACATAGAACACTTAGTTTGTTTGGTACTGGATTGTGTTACGTCTGTATTTACCCTTTATATAGTCAATAAATTCTTGTGGTGGTGAAAGACCATAACTATCAAAGTAAATATTCCTCTTATTACGAAAGTCCCAACACACCCAATGAGTCCCTTCCCCACTTTTAGCGTCCAAATTAAGAATACCACACTCATTCTTGTTTGGTCTGATTGGTAGATTGTCCCTACTATAAACCCCTCTGAAAGAGGTAATACGTAGTTTATCAACCCAGTCTAAAATATCAAAGTTAGTTAGCGGTTCAAGCGTCTTTTTTTTGCATGACGTAGGGTCATGTTGTAATGCGGTACGACCCTTCAACAGATTGACTCGAGCTACTAGTGTGAATGGATTCTCTTAGGTATGTCCACCGCCTCGGTTTCATGTAATTCTGAAGTACGGTCGACAGACCGACAGAATTCAGTTTTAGTCTGGAGATCCAAAGTTCAAAGTGTGTAATTACAACTCTACCGTCATCAGCACCATCGGCCTTGAACAGCAAGTAATTGTCGTTGTTTATTTCTACGGTTATTCCCATCTGTGCTGGGGGTAAAAGATTTTGTTCTAGTGATTGGAAGAATGAAAATCTGTTCAGTGGTATTTCTGCTGTTACCTCTGCAAGTGCATTTGTGATCGCGGTTCTCGCCTTAAACCCTGAATTGTCATCAGTAGTTGCAACATTATCCGGGTAAATAAAGCTGTTTTTGCCTAGACTACTCACATATCCGTCTGAAAGTGTGAGTAGTGATTTGACGTGATTTGCAAGTGATATGTTGTTGCAGTCGTACACTATTTTTCCATTTTGTCTGACTGTCATTTGACTGAGAAAATTGGTTACATCTGAAATAACAGATACTGTGTCATTATCTGGTGCTGTTCCGTCAGCTAGTTTATCTACTTTGACCTTGATCAAAAAATACCCATTGTACCAGTCATAAAACGAAGCCCTATCGTTTATGCTAAATTTGTAATCCGTTTTGACTTGTGCTTGTCCATTTGGGGGAGTTCTTATGGGAGTGTCTAGTAAAAAGTTACAATACTCAAACCGATCGCAGAACTTTGTTCCTCTTAACATTTTTTCTTACTAGATTATTTTCTTTCTTATATAAAAATATGGCAGAGTTTAGAAGTCGTGCTTCGGACAGCTTGAAGCAAGATTTGTGTTCGGAAGTCCGGACATGTGAAAAGAAACTAGAAACAAACAAACGAACAGTCAACATTGTGTCATCTACGCTTACCATTTGTACTAGTTTAAATGTTATTACAACTGGCCCTGAAGTCGGTATTTCGGCCTCATGTATTGGCATAATAGCTGGTGTTCCGTTGAGGACGTTGGCTGTGATAAATTCTATTACTATTCTTATTTTAAATGCGTTTTCCAACAGAAAGAAAAAAAACGACAAAAACAATTGGAGAAAAGACTTGCTTTGGCAAGAGAGTTTAAGTTTAAGGTTGCAAACGAAATAAGTCAGGCTTTAAAAGATGAGAAAATTTCTGGAGAAGAATTTGGGTATTTTAAATATTATGAGTACTTTTTACAAGGAAAAACAAAAAATAGGCGAGATTAAAACTCCGCCGGAAAAAGATGAAGAAAGTTCAAAATTTGTTACTTAAAAGTTTGGTCGAATTTTTGATTTTCTTGTAGTGCTTTCTGCTGCTGTTAATGAGGTGAATAAAAACCATGGTGTTGTTTTAGGTAGGAGTGCTTAAAACAGAGTCTTAAGTGTTGGAGAAAAAAATATGAGCAAAACCTACACATTTTTTGTTATATACTTCTGGAGTGCTTAAAGCAGAGTCTTAAGTGTTGGAGAAAAAAAAAAACGTGAGCAAAACCTACACGTTTTTTGCAAAACCTACACATTTATTTGTTATATACTACTGATCTAATGTTAACCTATGTTCTCTACTGGCATCCATGTTTTTGTCAGATCAAATTGAAATAAGTATTCTTCGTTAAGATCTTTCCATACATAACTCCAATACACTTCAATGGTCTCAGAGTAGATGATGAAAATGAAGATTTTTTTTGAAAGAATATTTTTTTTAATTTTTTTGTTATAGAAAATACTAATATATCACTGAGTATGTAGAAATATTCAATAAAACATACTTACCATATACTAATGTGTAGTAAAATGGGTGTACATGTTTCATTATTTAAATTCATGGCAAACCAAATTCGTTTATTTAAAAATCATTTTGGCTGAACATGCTTATAGCATTCACCTTATTATTTTCTTTTTACAGAACTATGGGAAGCTTTGAAAACAAAACCCTGTGTATAACAACCGATTATATATGTTTTCAATAACTGTAAATATTACCTCATGTACAGATATATTACGAGAGAACATTGTCCGTTTACCCCGAACGCCTCAATACCCGAGACCTTTGCTGGGCTGCAGTTGATTTCACAGGATACTTTTGATCACGATTGGTTCTGCTGTAGTTGCAGACAATACACAAGTATCACTGCTTTTCCTGGTATTGTTGATTCATCTGATTCTGTATTTGCTCTAAGCAATACATGGACATGTTCAGATGAATCTGGCATCCAGGTAGATGATTTCCAGTTACAATCACCTAAATCAAG
Source organism: Modiolus philippinarum (assembly GCA_002080025.1). NCBI lineage: Eukaryota > Metazoa > Mollusca > Bivalvia > Mytilida > Modiolidae > Modiolus > Modiolus philippinarum. The sequence goes on from MJUU01042677.1 coordinate 114,849, forward strand.
TAGAAAAAAACATTCAATGATAGTGACAGTCTTTTGTCTACTGATTCAGGTGACATAAGGAATGTGAATCAACTGCACAGGATATGTAAACAATAATGAAATCTCCATTTACTGAACCCTGTAAAGATGAAAGTCGGTGGACACCTGTAAATGAAATTGTTGTTCAATCTTCTGTAAATCGGAATGGTCCCAATTCCAGTAAATCTGAAACACAGTTTCCGCTTAATATGAAAAATGTCAGTGATGCTGAAACCCAGGGACCAGATGATATACAGAACATAAGGGGAAACTGATACATCAGCTAGCCCTTCCTTATTAGAAAGGCTTCCGAAACGTAGGAATTGACCATCAATAGATTTGTTTAAAATTCAAGGTTAAAACTATATTTACTATTATACTTTTATGAGCCTGCAAAGAAACTTTAACTCTATAGCTTTATACTTGTCCGTCATTTCATCATTCTGAAATAGTTTTACAAATTTGTTTGGAAACCACTTTAGATATTAACTTGATATTTGGCACGCGAGTTCACCTTCACTTACCAATTAGTTCAGATATTGACTTAATTTTTGATATCTGATATTATCCTAATG
>MJUU01042678.1:0-29890 GCA_002080025.1 Modiolus philippinarum
TTAAAGTATCTACTTGATGAAGAAGAATAGTATTCTTGACAGAAAATTGGTCTGTGAAATTTTAAGGTAACCCGAAAGCTGAAATCTAGGAGACGTCGAAAAGTTGTTCACAGGATGTAAAATGTTGAGGATATATTTGCTGCCCAATTTAAAAATACATTTGTTCAAAGATATTTTTTTTTGGGGGGGGGGGTAGAAAATTAAAAACAAGTTATTTATAGGCGAAAACAATTCATAGATACCAGTCTCTTTTTGAGATACATTTGTTTGGATACTAAACTTTTAATTTTTCGTAGATTCAACGTGAGCATATTTTGCCAGTACTGAATGTGGTAACATGATTAAATCTCTAATTGTATAATGAACTAAGGACCAAATTGAGTTCGTTTCCAAAAATGATCACACTATTAAATGGATGAAACAAGAGGAATCCGGAGTTCTTACAGAAATGCCAGAAAGAGGCCCAGAGAACATCCTGACCATTTAGTTTTATTTAGGCTGATCGATCTCGCTTAAAGTGCTCGTCAATTCGAAATGCGCATATGCATAGAAAGTAAATTCACAGTAACTTCGGTATTTAGTTATTCCCTTTTGCCATGCTAAATATAGAAACACTCTTGTATATTAAAAAGTATGATGACCAGAAGACTTTCTACTAAAACCTTGCCATGAAAGTGCTTACAATTTATGCCAAGTTTTCTTGCAGTTGACTCGATGAGTGCCCTTTTGTTGCCAGATTGTTGTAATTGCGAATGTCTTCTTTGAGTCTTTTTGTCGCTGAGGCTGTAAGAACACTTTAAATGCCAGTTGATTTTACGGGTAAAGTCAAATATGTGTTGGCATCTTTCTTCAAATTACTGTGAGATTTGAGTTGAAGGCTCATGATTGCGACTTCAGTATCAAGACAATCTAAGCCGTTCTTCCATTGCTTGCCGGGTTTTTTCCCCGGGTTTTGTCATGCATTAATAGAGACTTTGTCTTATGTTAATTTACTCCATACCCTTCCATTGTTAATTGCAGTTCTTTTGGGCGTAACGTTTGGGCGTAACGTTGTTAACTCATGCAGTTGACAGTTAAAAGTTACTGGTATATATTTATTTTTTATTTGAATTTCGGGGGAGTGTATTCGGAACCGGACCCTTTCATGCCGACAAATTTCTAGGGAAAATGGGCATTCTACGATTTCATGCAAAGCGTCACGCCAATTAGGAGTTTACAATGGTCAGAGTTATATTACAGTCGTCAGTGGTCATTTAATGAACCCCTCTTTAATAGATCTTGGAAAAATTGTTTCAAACTATCTTATATTTATTGTCATGTAAATTTATTTGTAATGATGCAGAAAATGTGCCGTAATTCGAGTCTTTGATCAATTTGATGGCATGTCAATTAAATATCCAAGACGGATTTTGGTCAGAAAATAAAAAAGGATAGCCTTGTCCAATCTACCCAATATTTGCACGTCGGGTTGAGAGGAATCTATTAATTCAGTTTACAAGGACTTATATTGATAAGGCAATATTTGATGGTATTCTATCATTTTTATACATTCACGGCAAAATCATGTTTCATTCAAATTGTGTAAAAACTTAAAAAATAGTATGATACGCTTGCAAGGGGGACAAAAATTAAATTAGCTGTTAGTTTGTAAGGAACGATAACGGACATATTTTACACGAAAATGTTCATAGTGCTTAAAATGACTAATCCTTGGATGAATTAGAAGAATATACGAGACGTTTGCTACATAATGACATTCCTTGGCATAAGGGAGGCAACCCTTGTTTACAATTAGAGACTTACTGATGTACCGGACTAATATGTATATTGTGGTCAATTTGTGCAGATCAATTGATCAGAAATGAACACTTGATTCTAAGATGGTTGACTTCTTGGCTAAAATCTGCACAGCTAAGAAATTTGTCAATTTGATCAATGTGAACAAACTTCAGTTCACTCATTCAAGGATGCTTCTTCAATGTATTTTAGCAAAGGTGAAAATGACTGAAGAAAATATTGAAACTTTATGTGCATCACAAAAACAAAAAAAATAATAACAAATATGATTAATATGAATTAACAACAGGGACTTTTCCCTAAATGCATATATTTGACATATTTGACTACTTATTCAAAGGGAAAAAATGACAGGAATGGAAAGTTTAGGATATGAAAAAAGTTGAAAATGAATTTAATCATACATCAATACTGTATGATTTACATTATGAGATGGGAAATACATGAATTTTTTTGTATTATTGTAGCAATGTAGACATAATTATCTTGTTTTTATTTTTCAGGTAAGTGTTTTTGAGTTGAAAACAGACAAGTCCAAGTAAGATCTTTCTTTTTACCCTTCTGCCACTAAAGGCATACTTTGTGTTTCAATCTCACGAAAAAGAAATCCTTTTTTCTTGAATATATTATTTTAAGAACTTATGTTGCATAAAAGACTCGATTGGATTGTAAAAATAAAAAAAAATGAGCTAACACCAATTATTCCAAAACAAAAGTTTCGTAAATTTATGAAACCTAATAAGGCTATGTTTACAGAATCTACCGACATTCATGTGTGTATTCATTAGTAAAATTTTCATTGTTTAAATAAATGAACCTAGTCTGCATTATTTACCAATATTTTTACCATAATTATTCTCCAAATTTTCTGTGTTTAAATGTTGTAATAATAAAATGATAGAGATATCCTGACGAGGGCGGTACACACGTACTCATTTACCCTTGTCTGTTATTTCATCTATTCATGCTAGTTTTAGTCAAGCTTCATGGTGGTTGATCTTTATGGCACAAGTTTTAGGAGTCGGACAACTACTTTAGCCAAATTAATTGCAAATGCAACCTTCCCGGGATTAAAAAAGGATCTCTTATTATACATGTACCAAAAATATACAGCTAAAAGACAGCATGCAGTTTAATTAAACTGACTGCATGAACTATATCAGAATGGCCCGTGCATAGCCTCTTTGCATTCATTGATGTACTACTTTTTCTCGGAAGGATTTCTTATTTCGGTGGTTGGATACCATAAAGTTGTTGTTTTCACTACATCGATTTTTCATTGTTGTTGTGACATTCTACAGTTTGGTAACGACATGTTTATAGCACTTTTTGCTGTGCTATAAAAGTTTTATAAAAACCAAAATCTTCATCTGAACGAATTTGCTTTCAATTAAGGTGCCACATGTATGTGTTACAGTAAAAGTGTATAATTAGTTATTATATATAACTAGAATACTGACAAAGTCAGAAAGGGCCACGCCCCCTTGTGTGTCCCAAAAACCTGACTGCGGAATTTCATGGAAATCAGATTTTCTTCAAAAACAAAAAGCAGCTTCCTTTGATCAGGACCAACCTTGTGTATATCTTATAAATCCCTGATGGGAATTTTTATTTATTGTACGACATACAACTAATTCTCAAAATATGCACTTTTTCATGTAAAAATTAAGTTTTTTCCCAAAAATCATTTTCAGATTTTCCACAAAAACCGAAGGGAGCTTCCTTTGGTAAAGTTCAACCTTGAGTGACAAAAGCATTAAAATCCCTGAAGGCAATCTTGAGGAATCGTACGACAGAGAGCTAATTCTCAAAATATGCACTTTTTCATATAAAAATGAAGTTTTTTCCCAAAAATCATTTTCAGATTTTCCACAAAAACAAAAGGGAGCTTACTTTAGTAAAGTTCAACCTTGAGTATCAAAATCAATAAAATCCCTGAAGGCAATCTTGAGTTATCGTACGACATACAACTAATTCTCAAAATATGCAATTTTTCTTATAAAAATGAAGTTTTTTCCGAATAAATCATTTTCCGATTTTCTTCAAAAACGAAAGGGAGCTTCCTTCAGTCCAGTGCAACTTTTAGTAAAAAAATCATAAAAATCCGTAAAGGCTTTCTTGAGTTATCGTACGACATAAAAATGCTGACGGACGCACGGACAGATGGACAGACGGACGGACAGGCTGATTACTATAGGGCGCCGCCATTTCATGGCGGGGCCCTAATAATTACTGAAATTTCAGTAAAAATGTATAATTACTAAACCTCGTAGGAATTATACATAATTCCTAATTCTGTCCAGTAATTATGTATATCAAAGTTTTTCTACAAATTTACTGATTTCAGTAAATTTGTATAAAATTTTGAAATTTAAAGTCAACATCTTTAATATTATTTGCTCAATATGGTGAAATGTATCTTCTTTAAAAGCATTTGTGCAAAGCTGAACTCAAATAAAACCTTTTCATTTGCTCAGTGTTGTTATTTGAACAATCGATTACAACTCAAAAGTCTGTAAGATGGATGAAAATATATAATAAGCTCTGAAAACAGGCAAGGCAACAAGTTTACGAACAACTGAAATGTTGTATGGTATTTTTGACTTAAAATATTTAGGGATGGGGAAGCCCTTATTTCTCAAAAAAAAAAAAAAAAATCCATAAAGAGATCATGTGACTTCAAAATAGCAAACAACCTCGATATGACATCACTGCGGGGACAACCCTATTGTTTCCCGCTGAACAACCCGGATATGACGTCATAGAGAGAAACAACCCTGTAGATTCTAAAAATCAATAGCAGATTATATTAGTCTTCTTTGTGAGACTAAAACCATAATAGGAATTAATGAAACTGTTTAAAATATAATAAAACAATTATGGCCCTCTGTTGACGTGAAACATCCAGATTTGTCAACCCTTGGAGGGAAGGTTTCCCTTGGGCAGAGCCCTTGGGGAAACAACTCCCTCCTCGGGTTGACAAATCTGGATGTTTCCCTTAACAGCGGGCCATAATTGTATATTCAAGAACAATATGGAAAAACTGTTTGACTGTGGTAAATAAATTTTAAAAAATCAGAAATTACTGTTAAATTTAGTTTTAGTAGATGGCAATTTCGACAGCTTATTCTCTTCAGCGCAGATCAAATCAAAACATTTGGAAGTCCATGACCCGAAATGACAAGTTTAATAGATAGGAAAAGAGACCCTTAAGCATCATTGTTAGAAATCATGTTTAAGTTACTGGCATTATCATGGATTTCTGATTGTTTATTTTATAAACATGTTGGAATGATGCCTTGACTCGATTGATTCAGTCGTTACTTATAACACTGATGGATACTGCAAATTATCTTTTGACTCTGTTTTATAATTAACACTGGGGAAAAAAGCATTTTTAGAAAATGTCAGAATCTTCATCCGCCACGTTGGGTTGCCTGGAACTACAGTTACGGGCACCGGCAAAGCAACAGTACCCTAAAACTTCCAAGGCTATAGTAAATGAAAATTTGGAAAAGAAATATTGTTTGATCACTTTGAACGGAATCATACTTGGGTCATAAAATCATTTGCATGCCCCGCCTACGATAGTAGGGGGCATATAGTGTTCGGGTCTGTCCGTCCGTCCGTCCGTCCGTCCCAAGTTAGGTTTACCATTAGATTGAAGTTTTTTTTCTGTTAAGGATGTATGCTATTATCATGAAACTTTGTATAGATACACATTAGGTTATAATTAAACAACAATTACAACAAAAATGTATCCCGGCTATCAACTTCATGCTTCACTGATCATGGAAAAAAGGGGGTAGTATTAGGTTTACCCTGAGGTTGAAGTTTTTTTTCCTGTGAAGGATGTATGCTATTATCATGAAACTTTGTATAAATATACATTAGGGTATAATTAAACAAAAATCATAATAAAATTTAACCCCGGCTACTAACTTCATGCTTCACTTATCATGGAAAAAGGGGGACATTGTGTCCGTTAGACACATATTCTTGTTGATGACAAATTCATTATTTTTGAAGGGGTATTTCCGTGCTGACCCAAAAACCGATTTTATTGAACTTGAAATATCTTAATTTTGAAACAGCTGATTCACTAGACTAAAGGGAGTCTTTGAATGGGAAACAAAAGGTATGGAAATGGAAAAGATGGACAAACAGCAAGTGCTCCAAGCTAATTTTGAAATGATCCTGTGAAATACAATGTTTAATATCTTAATGTAATTGTCATTTTATACCATTGAATATATATCAAGTTTCAAAATGCCCTTTTAATAACATTTCAGTTATTTTACATAATTCCTGCTTAATATTTCAGTAATTATGCATAATTCCTGAAAAAAAATCAGTAATTATGTATAATTTCTAAACGTGCTAGTAATTATACATATTTACTGAAATTTTCAGTAATTATGTATAATTCCTAACTTTTACTGTAACATATATAGCATATATAATTCATTTTATTTCTGATATTGATACAAAATGGTACAATCCTTGATTATTACCATAAAACATCGCACTATTTCATGCGTTTGTGCAAAGTCCAAATATTTAGTTACAATAAGTTGTGAAACTTTTGCAATACTATATCATTCTATGGGAGGTAACTCGAAATGCCTGTGTATTTTTAACTATCCCTGCGTACAAGTATGTATGCCATAAATGTAGTTTATACAAAAAAAAACAAGCCAAACGAATTAAAAATACAAAACAAACAAACAATGATAAAAAAAAAAAAAAAAAAAAAAAAAAAAAAAACACTTCAAGGATGTTTAATTTTTGCAAACTTCACGGGTACGTGTGAACCGGACACAATTAGGACACCAATTTAGGTCCTGTCTCGCGTACCGCAGTTAGGAGAACCGAGTGCTATAGGTATCTCAGTAAGCAGTTTGTTAACAGACAAAGTACCAAACTCAGTTTCGGATCCAGACTTTCTGCTAAGGGGGGAGGGGATCCATATTTTTTTTCCGTAAATTGGGGTCTGATTTTCAAAACAAACCTAGGAATTTTAAATATTTTCCAACTCTCAGATCCGCCACTGAAACTGAATAAATCAAAGGTACGGAATAAAAACAGCAGTTTAGCGGCGAGCACTCTTTGACCCTTCTTTCAAAATTACGTTTTGTCATATGCTTTTTCTTTTCCAAGATAGTGGTCATTGAGTTAGTAGTCTACCTGTATTGGGTTTTATTCATTCGCATGTTTATAATACTATAGGGAAACGGGAGTTTGGGTGTCCATCAACCGGTTTAACCCCACCACTTGCTTTTGATAGTGACAGTACCAAGTCTGGATATCCCGAGTTCCTATCGTTATTTATGTTTGTCTCTTGTTTTCATTTTTGTTTTTCTGGTGCAGTTTGCTTGCAAATTGTGGCATGTGATTGTAGTTCCTGGTCATTGTAGGTGTTTGCTGTTATCCTGTTTTTGTAAATAAAGATTTTGTGAGTAAGGGATATTTGGAAGTTTCTTGAATTGGAGAAACATTGACAAAATTCTTATTTTGACGGTATATATACAAAATAAACTATTGTATAATTATGTGAAAAAATCTTTCTTTCATTCTCACAAACAAACAAACGGTCATGTCATGGGTTCATCTTAAAAATTTTACGTGAACTTAAGAGGAATAAAATACAAATCTCTATACCTCAATAAACAGCTTGGAGACAATATGCAAAATGCATGAACTATTTCAGCATGGCCAATGCATAGCCCTTAATTTGCATTCATTGATGTACTACTTTGTGTCGGAAGTATATCTTATTTCGGTGGTTGGATGCTGTAAAAGTTGTTTTCATTAAAGTGATTTCTTGTTATTATTGTGACATTCTACAGTTTGGCAGCGACATGTTTATAGCCTTATTTGCTGTGTTATAAAGTTTAAAGCCAATATTTTCATCTGAACTGATTTGTTTTCAATTAAGGTGTCGCATGTATATAGTTTTAATTGCCCGATATTTAAACAAAATAACATAATATGTATACATAATAATTGCCATAAAACATGCAATGCTTTTTATACGTTTGTGTAAAGTCCAAATATCCAGTTATAAATGACAAAGTACCTAATCGAATTAAGAATTTAACAACACAAATTCAATGAATATACTCAGAAATCGTGAAGCTTTTGCAATACTCTATCAAACTATATATGGGAGGCAACTCGGCATGCCTTGTGTTCCAAAACTAATAAAGAAATAATACTCAAAGCAATCCCACTTAATTTTGCAGCGCATGGCACTTTATATATTATACGATAATTAGTTACTTATTGTTTGACGAAATTCGTTATATTTCGATTTTAAAATAATATTTTAATGTAAGTTATAATAGATAGGTCTTTTAATACATACCATGTAGTTTATTAAACACTTCAAGAATGTTTCATGCTAGCAGAATCCACAAGGTACATGCACGTATGGACAGGACACCATTAAGGGTCCAAGTGGGGTCCTGTACACACTTACCTCTTGTAAGTCTCGGTAAACAGTCTGGTTATAGAAAAAAAGCCAAAGTTAATTAATTTGTTGAATACGATAGAAACATATACATATAAAACGAACTATATGAAACTCATTAAATAAAAGATACGAATAAAAAAATAAGATTTCAAAGACTATATTTGAAAGTTCGTTTCTTGTATTGGACGGCTAGAAACATGCACATGACTATTTATTTCAACTCTCTGTACAAAACGAGTATTGACATTTTCTCCACATACAATGGGAGATAACTCCGGCATCCTTATAGCAGTGCAACAGAGCAATTACAGTATTTAGAAAACATTTTTTTTGCAAGATAAGGAGATAAAACGTAAGCTAATTTCATGCCTGAAGGATAAAAACCTTTCAGAATTGGATTCTCTTATCCGATGATACAGTGTTGTGAAATCAGATATCACCATTTTTATACAAATATGCTTTGGGGCCAAATATTTTCATATGATACCTTTGAGAGATATTTCTATATCAGAGGCCTCCTTTGGAAGGTGTGGTAAAACCGGGAATTGTACATTTTTACAACAAAAAAAAAATGATTTAATTTCTCGGTATCAAAATATTTTGACGCACTTTTTTTTTGAAGTTCTCTCATTTGTATGGACACAATCTAAGGAGTATGTGTGCGTTTTTTTTAATTTTTTTTATTTTTTTTTTTTTACTTTTTAATTATTTCCTTATAACTTGTGGTTTGTAAATGTAGTTTTTTAGGGGCGGGCGGGGATGCATTTCTTTATTCTGTCGTCCTTTCGTGTTTTCACAATGTCCCGTCCGCCTTTTTCCTCTTTCTCCTATCTCCCACCCACCTTCTCCGTGTCTCCCTTTCTTGTCCCTTTTCTCCCGACCTTTGTCTAATTTTTACCACTAATGACTCCTTTCTCCCACCATTTACTCCTGCCCACTCGGTTTTCGGTCATTGTAGATTTTTATTGTTATCCTTTCTTTTAAAATATTAAAATTTTGGCACAAAATTAAAAACAACATGAAAAAGGGGAGAAAAAGATGATATCACAATGTCCTTAATTTCTTTCACCTTCTTCCCTCTGTTATCATTTCTAGTTGTTTTTATTTTGTACATGTTTGTCTATTTTACCTTTAATTATGGCTACTATATCATATTTACATGTTTTATGTTTATTAACAAAAAAACACTGAATTCGAATCCGTCAAATAATACAAAGTCATAAGAACTGATGAATGCTTCATAAACTTAAACGTTTTTTTTTATTTTATTTTGTTGTGTTTTCAGTCTACCATGCATATTGTTCCGAATTTATGCATTGAATAGTAGACATAGAAATCCAAATTAGAGATTGAGGTAATATAGTCAGGTAATGCAATATTTTGCTTGTCGGTTTGATGCTAATGTAGCATAAATCATATTTATCTCCCCTTTTAAATCTCAGAATCTAAAAGTACAATGAAATCAACATCCCAGATTGAAGAATTCCAGTTCGCTTATCGTCTGCTATGATATGTCGCCTCGTTATTTTATTCCATAACTTTTTCATGCTACATTAGTTTCTGTGTAATTATGCTTTAAGTAATTACCGTAGTTTGAAATCTAATTTTAATCCTAGAAAATGTTCGAAAATTTTCTCTGATTTATTTGAGTGATCGAGAGAATAAACAAACAAACAAGACATACAAGCCAAATTTTAAAATGTCGAGACTTGAAGGTGAGACGAGAGCATGTTTACCGCAAAAATATACATTAAAAATTTTTTGAGCCCTTAGAAGGAAGATTTATTTGTGAAATATCTTTAACTTTAAATTAAATGCAACTTCTGGGTACAAAGTTTCAAAATGAATGAGAACCATTCGATTTTCGGGGGTGGGGGATTCTGGCCCCGATTGTTGCCCCTAAAAATTATCTGACCAGCACCTGGGTTGAGAAAATTAATCTGGTCCTGACTTTGTCCATTAGGGAAAAACCGACTCAACAAAATTCCCTAGCATACTGTGTCTGTTTGAAAAAAAATAATCTTGCCCGAAGCGAACCAAAAAATTTCCTTGCTCGGGTGAAACCCTACCCCCACCCCCCGAAAATCAAATGGCCCGTGCCTTACAGTTTTTATGGTTGCCATAGTTGCTTGATGGAACCAATATTAGAACTGACTGACCAGTGAGCACTGCCACTTTGCTTTCTACGCTTTTCACTCAAGGGTCGAGTGAAAACAACTCAAAAAGGTGAAAATTCAACCATATGAACTCACAATATCAAAATAAACAAGACAAATACATAAACAATGATACATATTACAGATAAATCTAATCTTAGGTTCCTTTCAGTTCTTCCGATGCAAGTTGTTTACCTTGGATACGACCGGAAGTAATTAAGAAGTTCCCTCATTACGCTTTTTTTCTATAGAAAAACAACCAATCAGAGATTTTTTACTATGCAAGCAAAAGGAAACAGTTGCTTGTATCTGTCTCTATATCGTCAAGTCCGACGGATTTGTCACAGACTCGTCAGTCTAATCTACGAAAGGTAATTTTATCGTGGATCTCCGCGTCACGTGACAAGACTGTCAGACTCTGCTGGTTGTGTAGTGGTAGAAGTACGCGTATATTTGAAAAAATATGAATGTTTATGGTTCCTACATCTTATGATCTTAATATGCAAATTTTTATACAATTGACACGATAAAGTATATTTGTAAGAAAACGGGTGACCGATTGTAAACACTTTGCCAGTTATTCGATCCCTCATCTTTGATACATGTACACTGTTTTTTTAGCGTTGCTCGACTTTGAGCAATGAATTCCGCTCTATACGATGCTATATCACATCTTGAGCTTAATTTTTAGGCCTCATGGTGATTTCAAGATGAAGAACAACAATAAAAGCGTTTTCCATGCATTGCTTTGTTTTACCATGTATTTGTAGACATTTTGTGTCGTGTATTTACTCCACATCTTTTCGTTGCTTAAGTTAAATTCGTAAACATATGTTGACCATTTCGAAATTATGGATATTATCTCTCTGTGCTGATTGATTGATTGATAATTTGGAGTTCTACTTCCCGTGAGCAATATTTCAGCTTTATCAGGACGATAACAAATGATGAGTGAGAGAAGAAAGTGATAAAGGTGGAAAGGACAACCGGGGAAACGAGTTTTGATTACCACTGGAAAAAGGGGGAAATGGGTAGGGGCAGGAAATTTAGCCTTCTATGCGACTCCCAATCAATTTGCTCTCTTAAGAGAAATATATAGAAGGAGTTTTTAAACAGCATGGAGAGTGGCGTTTCTCTACACAGTTTGGCTACAATGGTTCGCGGTCTGGCATTCCGAGAGACGTATTATGATCTGACTACCCCACATACAGGGCATTCCTCTAACCAAGTGGGGACACGCCCGGCAGCTCAAAAGCCGTAGCCCCTGAAAACGGATTAAGGTGCCAGGTTCTCTGTGTTGATATCACTAAACATTTTTCTTCGGTTCAAAATTAATTTAGTAAAAAAAACTTATTGCTTTGTACTTTGTCATTGCGGAGTGATATTTCACATCGCTGTCGCATGTGCCAACTACAAACACAACTTTTCTATAATGCACATTTACTCGATATGTGTTTAATGCATTTGGAAGTGATTTTATTGTGAGAAAACATTGTTTTAAGTTATAAAGTTGCGTTGTCCATTACAATTATTTCTTTACTATAGCTCCATGAGAAATGAAAGTGATTGAATTTTTTTAAAACACGTAAAAGGCATTAAAAAGACAGCAGATCTGCAGTTAATACCATTAAAATGCTATTCTGTGCCATTCTGTCTAAAACTTCAATTTCTGCAAATTTTATATAAATTTTATTTTGTCTCTAAAAGTTGTTTTATGCCATTAAACAATTCATATAATGACATCGATGTCAATCAACCGGTTAGACTGTGGGGATGATTCAAATTCCTCTACGACATTTATGAAAACCTCATTAATTCTTTATATTCCTATGAGAAGACTGAAGTGCGTTTCAAATTAAACCGATTCCTGTTGAGCATCTTCCAATTTAATTTGAAAAACAATGAACAGAATATTACACATATAAAATCAACCACTATATCCTGCTCCGTTCTGTCTGGGGACAGATTTGATGGAAGACGAATTAAATTTCGTGACTGCTTTTAATCGATATTATTGAAAACAATATCAAATTCAGCGGAAAAAATAAAGCGGAGCTTTATATTAGAAGATGATTGGGAAAATTTGACGACTATTGAAGTTGAAATTTTAACTTTGAATGTAGAGGAAATGCAGACAATCTTAAAGCTATATAAAATGAAACATTTTGGAGATAGAAAAATTAACAAATGTTTAACTGGTTTGCTAAAATGCATGGAAAAATGCAATACAGTTGGGTTAACATATTTCAGAAACGAGCATAATGATACAAAAAAAAATGCATTATTAATTAACTTCAGTGTATTTGACTTAAAATGTGTTTAAAACTGTCAATTCAATACGAATGACAAAGTATGCCAACATGACCTTAAATAGGCCAATATTGATTTTTCCATATTGACCTAGTCCAATATGGTGTTTTTATAACTCCTCTTGATTTATCATCTCTTGTTATGAAAACAATAAAACAAGCCAGTAGTGCATAAATTGTCGCTACTGCCGTGCTTTGACAGGACAAAAAGTCTTTTAAAGTAAAAAAAAAATAAGGAAAAACTGAAAAATATTTGATGCAATTCATGGAAATGAAGATAATTAATAAAGGCATCATTGTTTAATGTTTTTCATATTGGCATAGTTATTGATACTCGATAAGTCACATTGGTCTTCGGCTTGCGCCTCAGGTCAATTTTGCTTACCTCGAATCTATAACAATGTCGATATGGAAAACATTATGCAAATATACTATAATATAAATTGACCAGAACACGAAATAGGCTTATAACCTATTTGTAATAGAAGGGAAGATTAAGCGGTAAACCAGATTGAAACCAATTGCAATACAGTTAAACCAGTCTAATCCGACACCTAAGTATTCAGACATTCTATAAAATCAAATATATCTTTTGTTTGGTTCTAAGACAGATTTTTGATGGTTTTTAGCCTCGGTATTCCGACCACCTGTATAATCCGACACATTTTGTGGTCTCATTAGATTCTTTCTTATCATATAATTTTACATTGTAACTGCATTTTTGCCTATTTTTACCGTTTATGCTAATTTTAGTCCTCATGAAATAAATTCAATTAAGAAGAATTCTTTAGACTTTACTTTATACTTTTATTGCTCTTTGAAGTCAAAGTACTACAAATATTCTTGATTTTCTTTTCATGTAGCCAACAAACGCATTGCAGAAAACCCTATATTTTCAAAATTTATGTCATGTGGTTTGATAAGACTGAATTCCATGATATTTATAGAGCCCTATTGACACTATCAAAGATTCCATTAAAAACTTGGTCAAAGAAAACTTGGATCAAGTTTTCTTGGTCAAAGTTGCCTGTTGACACTAGCAAATTCGCCGTTTCAGAAACTAAAGCATTGTGGGTAGAGCGTACACCAAAACACGTTGATTGGTCAAGAACGTAAATAACGTAACGTCATTGGTCGAAAATCGATTGTTCGTACACTTAAATTTCAAATACAATCACAGTACCCACAATTCCTTAGTTTCTGGAACGGCGAATTAACAATGAAGGGATATGGAGTAAATGCAAATGAGACAAAATCTCTACAAATACATAGCACAACACAGCAATGGAACAACGCTTTTATTGTTGTTCTTCATCTTGAAGTCACCATGAAGCCTTCAACAATGAGCATTACTCATACCTCATAGAAGTTCAAGACGGCCCCTAGCACCGGTTTGAGCGGTATTCATTGCTAATTGCTGAGCAACGCTACATCCAGCAAAGTTGTTTTTTTTTGTTGTTTGTCAAAGAAAAAGCGGGGAAAGGACAAGGTGCGATAAGGGGTTGATTTGGCCCAAGATTCTAGCGAATTTCAAAGTTGCACCTCACGATCTTATTTCATATTCGTTTCAAAGTTGAGATCCCATTAACAGAAAAAATACAAAAGTTAGAACAAATGACGTCACAATAGGTACAGTTCTGACGTCATTAAAAGGCTACTTTTGAGACTGCTCATAGAAATATACCGAATTTGGCAGATTTTCGTACAGTTTTCCTCACCGGAAATATCGAGCACATTCAAGAACCAATTAGATAATTTACCAACTTATTGGCACAAATGAATTGAACCTCTCATATAATTTTTTTTTTTTTTGGTTCTTGCATGTGTTCTATATTTCCCATACAGAAAACGTAGTCAAAAATGGTCAAATTTGTCATTTTTCGACAAAATCTTCAATTTGTCCCTTCTTCTACACTCAAAAATTCAGTAATCATACATCAATATCTTAGGACTGTTACTGTTTACTGAAAGGCCATACCCACAGAATATTTCAATGAAAAATTTCTGTGAATTCAACCTAATTTATCAGTTTTCAGGCCAAATAAGGCCCTTATCGCCCCTACTCCTTTGTTTACGAGGAAACAAATGGCAGCAATTCTCAGGCTGAAGATTAATAGTACTGCACTTTTATTCTGGTCCTTGTGCATAAATATTCTGCATAGGAATCATTAGGCCGAAAACAAGATTGCAGATAAAAAAAGATTGAGTACTTGGTCAGTAGGAAAGGGGGAGATGTATATCTTGACCAGTTTTGTTGAAGGAGTTCAGAGTGAGGACCAAACAGAATACAAAAGTCATATGAGAATGGATCACGATATTATCATTTGTTTGATATTGTCATTTGATTTATTTTTTTGCCATGTGCTTATGTTTTGTAAGCAAAATTTGCATAATCTCAAAACTACTTTTTGATTGGTTAATTCAAATCAAAGAATGGGTTTCTATTCCATGAAAGTCCTCCAAAGTTGTTGATGAAAGTTTCCTTTGACCGTTCTTTGACCAAGTTTTCTTTGACCAAGAAAACTTTAATAGTTAATTGATGTCAAAAATGCAACCCAATATACAACAATAGATATTTAGTAACTTTCTTGTTTGAAAGTTCTTTCATTTAGTCAACGACGAAAATCGAAATCAACTGACTTCCGTATTCCGGAAGTGAGTTGTCTGCGCTTTGATGGACAACACTACTATGTAAATTTCCCTAGCAATAATGTCGATAGGAAAAACATTATATTTAAGATATTAAATCGTTAACCAGTCATGGTACGAAGAAAAAAAACTCTGTTAATCAAAATGCAGAAATTGACAAGTTATTTAATTCTAAATTGCTTTTAGTTATCCGTCGTTTTGTTTTATTGTCAATTTCTAGGCCGGTTTTATTTGAAAATAGCATGTGAAATTGATTCTGTACGGATAAAAGATCTTACAACGGGCCAATAATGGTTTTATCAATGCAGTTTCTTGTAGAATTATCACTTCGAGGAAGACAGTTAGTCCATATTTTTTGCGTCAATGTTCGATAAACCTATTAAAATGGATAAAAATCGAGGAATACAATGGGGCGCGAATCTATTATAGAAACATGATTAATATGGAAACCAATTTCTGTGGTCATGATCCTTGCGCTGAGAGTGTCCTTCTGATATTAGATTAATAATTAGCCGTTGATTCAAGATTTCATGATGTTTGCATAGTGTAATGGAGTAAAAAAATGCTTTGCTGTCATAGCTATTCTCACGCTAACTTTGTTAAACATTTTATCCGTCGAGTATCAAATAATTATTTTCTTTCTCTTTTTGAAATCATTCATTTTTGTAATTATTCATATAACAAACAGATTTCTCAAAACAATATATGCTTCACTGATAGAGTGACGTTTTTCGTTAGCGGATATGACATGCTTTTCTTACTTTTGAGACAAAACAGTTTCTATATAAACAGGCGTATGTGGAAGACATTCCTGTGTGTATTTTAGTATATTTTAGGTAGAATAACACAAGTGAAAATGCGACCCCAGAGAATCTCAGACACCCTCAGGAAGATTGCAATGGGTTCTGAGATTCTCTTGCACTTTCGGTGGTGTTAGTTTCTTTTAACCCTTCTGGAACACCTGGATTACCATGTCATTATTTACTATGACACTGCACTAATTTTGTTAGCATTAAAATGTATTCAGGGTTTAAGTTGTGCATTGTTAACCAGTCGTATGAGTGATAATCAAAGCAAAAAGTGTTTGTACCTCCATTTTATGGGAGAGTTCAGATCATGGAAAAGATAACAACACTTTTTGAAAAGGGCTATAATTGCCTTTGCACTGAATGTCTTGTTTTTTATTTCCATGTGGATGTCTCATGTCCTTGTTTTGTCTTTGCTTTTCGGTGTTCTCATTTTTTGCGACTACTCCGGACTTTGATTTTTGTAATAAGCACATCCCTTTTCCTTCCAGATTCTACTGCCGTTGTTTCCCATTACATTGAAGACCCAAATTCCAAACCAATCGAATAGTATGACTTACAAAGACCATGGTCTATCATAACCGTATACACTTTCGAATTTATACTATACAATGATAAACGATCAAGTTTTTTCCTTTTCTTCAATTGATTTTGTGGACTTCCTGTGATCGCCATTTTGAAACCCCTTTTTCGTGTTTGTTTTTTATTTATTTTTTTTTTCAATCGCAAATTACCACTAAGCTACTCTGCTATACAAACACAAATATATATTTACACGTAGAACAAAATGCCATTATACATCACAGAAAATGTGCTTGGCCATGCTCATCAATTACTATGCATAATGCAATAACCAATCTTCGGTAGTCGTCATTGTTCGTTTGAAGTAATAGTAGAGCTATATGATGTAAAATTTCCAAACTATATTTGATCAACGCCATTGTCATTAAAATTGTTCCCAATGTTTGTTAATTATATCATTAAAAACCTTATTAACATGATATTTGGTCTAGACAAGTGCCATTCAAATGAAAATCTCGCGAGATTTGTTCAAAAAGCAGGATCATAAGACTTTTCATATATTGGCGTTATCTTGATTAATATCATTACCATTCGTGAAACTTTTGACTTTAGGGTTAGCACTGATCCTTTCAGAAAGCTTCCGTCTGTCACTTGGGATTTTTCGTTACAAATAATATCTGATGTTTGCCTCTAAAATAGAACATCTTGCTTTATTCTTTGTAATAGGACTTCTCTTGTGGCGTCAAATTAAGTACAGCAAGTACGATAATTGATCGAATCAGAATAAATGACATGGTGGTTTGGAATATTACGCGTTTTACTTTGATAAAAGTCTTTTTAGGAAGGAATCGAGTTGCCAATAGACAAATATATATGGTCGAAGCAGGTGTAGACTGATCCAGTTAAAATAACGACAATCAAAATAAAATATTTTTTTGCATGTTAAAATGAACGGCCAGGGTTAGAATATAAATAATAATAATAAAAACAAGTTGGAAATGTATTAAGAAAGCATACGAAATATGAACAAATAACAAACAGCAAAAAAAAAACTGATTTGGAATTCAAATTAATTGAAAATTTATAAATGAAGATTTGCATTGCCTTTCATTTTGTTGTAACTTGTGTTACTAAGTTTGATTGTTTCTGAATACCGGTTCAGTTACTTCCTTGTGGATTATGAAGTGTTCAAAATTGTATGGAAGGCCCCTGTTCGTCACCGGATACGTAATAAAGGCCAAACAAAAGAACGACAAAATTTATTTTAAAAGACAATTTTTGTATGACACGTTGTTTAATACTGACTCTATAATTGTTAAACGTATATTCATATCAAGCAGTTGATAAATTTGATTTGAACTGACGTAACTTCCGGAAATGGAACTTGAAAACCGGAAGTCTCTAGTTCAGTACACATTTCCTTAAGCTTAGTTTTGTGTACTTGTTTATTCAAATTTTAAAGTTTGTTCTATTGTATCACGAAATATTATTTAAAGTGTATAAAATATGTTCGAACAAACAATCTTGGACATAACTTGAAGGATCGTTTTCTAAGTCTTTTATCTTGATATCAGGTATCCCGGTAAGTTTAACTGTAAAATTGACAATGACATGTGTTTTCCAGAAATCATTTTATTTCATAAATATTGCCATTGTTTTTGCATTTCTGACAAAAGCAACTGTCGTAAGTATCAATATTACAGTTTTCGCGCCACGTTTTCCTGAAACGAGGCTGTTTTCATTGGACAAAGTGCAAACTGCTGTGGAAATCGCCCTAGAAAAGGTTGAAAACAAATTTCTCAAAAATCAAAAACTTAATGTTTCTTTTGTTAACTCACGTGCGAATGATATCGATGCACCAGTGGCAGCATTTAAACTTATGAATAAAGGCATCAGATTATTTATAGGACCAGTATACGATTACGGCGTGGCACCAGTCGCACGCTATTCTCCAGAATGGAATGTCCCAGTTATCTCCCCTGGTGGATTCTCTCATCATTTCAAACTCAAGAAGTCTTTTAAATTTTTGACACGAGTCCATACAACTTTTAATAGCATGTCAGCATTTATTTACAAACTAATTCAAGACTTCAAGTGGAGAAAGTTTATTGCAGTGAGTGAAAAGTTTGGGAGAAATGACATATATCAAAGTTTTTGTGATTTGGCTATTTTGTCAATAAATCAAGAGGTGCTTTACAAAACCGACATAGAATTTGAAAAATATGACATCTTACGTGAAGAACAGGAAGCAAAGGCCGTTCATGTACTGGAGAAAATCAGCACCAAGTTCTCTGGTGAGTCTGTTTTAGTACATAATGTACCTTGTCTTGCCAATATGGCAAGTACTATAAGAGCCGGTAGGGTATCGTTTGCATCTGTATATTTCACTCGGTAAAAACAAGGATATTTTTCTTGAAAATCAAGATTGAAAGCAAGAAAATCGATTTTTTTTTCGATTTCTGTGGCACTTGTCTGGCGCACCCGACCTTCTATAGAAAGAACAAAACATTGCAATTTCCATGAATGGTGTTCATCTTTGAAACCATTTATGTTAATGGAAAAAAAGTAAAATGATTTTAAATTTGAGGATGGGGTCCTTTCAAAAACAATATCTCGCAAACAGAAAGCAAATGCCAAAATCAACACTAGTGTATATTAACCTTCTGTAAACCCGTCGTAAACAATAGGCACGACATCCATGTGCACATTGCCTTGTTACTATTTTGATTGCAGGGCCTTGTAACTCTTTTCAGTATTTTTGGTATCCATACACTACCAATCCTTCCAAGGCAGCCGGTGTCCTGGGTCCACGTACGTTCACTCGAACCCCGTTTGAGGGAACGTATACATGGATTTAGAACACCTGACTTGTGAGTACATGCATGTACTGCCTAAATGGTAACAATACCTTGTGTGTAAGAGGCAAACATCAGACGAATGTAGTTCAAAACTGCGATATCTTGTCGTAATCATTCAGTCCAGTAGTCAGTACTTCGGTGCTGACCCGAAAGCCGATACTATTAGAACCCTACAGGATCTAAATTGTTGTAAATTTTATTGGAAACTATGGTGCATTTCCCTCATGAAAAGCTCTGTGCTTAGCTAATATTGGCTTTACATTCAGTTTTTAAAACATCTTTAAGTTTATGGTCTTCCAAACGTTTAGATTTTATCTGCACTGAAGAGACATAAGTTGTCGAAATGTGCAATTGCAGAAACTAAATTCACAGTAACTTCGGTATTAGTTATCAGTCAATTGAATTCTGAAATTTGTTTTTTATCAGATCTTTGCGAAATTCATAGAAACAAACGCTTCCAACTGTATATTATGCACTATATTTTCATGGAAGGTTTAACATGGTCTCAAATGAATTTCTTCTCGTATTGATTAAAGAACTGAGAAAATTAAAACTATACTATTTGACATACAAATTGTTAATAATTTATTCCATTGTAGCAATATAATAGAGCTCAAATTGTTGGAATGGCTTGAGACAAAATGTAGATCTATATAAAATGTAGGTCATTGACCTCTTAAACTTGTTTCATAGAGCACTCTAAATTTGTTTTGTAACGAAGGATGAAAAAGGTGTCCATGTCGCAATATAACTTCCGGAAATAGTACTTGACAGCAAAAACGCTTGACATTGTCAGATTTTGTTTTGTGGATGGTATACATAGGATATTATGAATTTTTTTCCAAATATACTCATATGGATATCAAAAACGCCGAGACTGAAGTAAGTTTATGGAATATATTAAGCAATACCAATAGTATGTAGGACTATACTTCAAACAAGTGAACGTACTTTGATGATGAATATATTTACTTCAAAGCAAACTATTACAGATCTAAATATGGCGGCCATTCCTCACTTATTGTCCCTCATCGTAATTTCAGGTACTTATAAAATGTATCTGTTCTCTGACATGATAAATGTGACAGTATTTGCACCAAAGATTCCAAATTCCCGTCTCTTTGCACTAGATAAAGTTAAATTGGCAGTTAATAAAGCAAACAGGAAAGCGGAAGTGATTGAGGTAGGAAACCAAATGTTCCATTTCAAGTTTACGTTTGTTAACTCAAATGCCAGTCGCGGGGATACACTCGTTTCCGCGGTTCGGCGAATGGATAAAGGAGCGAATTTCATAATTGGTCCAGTATGCGACGACGCTGTCCTTGATGTAGCCAGATACGCGCCAAGGTGGAATGTACCGGTTATCTCCCCTGGAGGTTTTGCTGCGTGGCTGTCAAAAAAGAAACGATTTGGTCAAACACTGACCAGAATTCACACTAATTTCAATGACTTGTCGAATGTTATGTTTAGCATATTCCGCAAATTTGATTATAAACGGATTAAACTCATTAGTGAAAATCTCGGACGAAAAATATTATATAACAATTTTTGTGATGTAGCTATTGATAGTTTTTATAGAAATAATGAAAACAAAATTACGTTACACAAGTACGAAATGTTACGAGGAAGAAATGAACAAAAGTTTGCTCATGTTTTTGATGAAATCGGCACAAGTTTTGGGGGTGAGTTCAATTTAGATTTCAAGTGCTAGGGGCCGTCTTGAGCTTACTGAGGGGTAAGAGCAAAGCTCATTTTGAAGGTCTCATTGTGACTTCAAGATGAAGAACAATAACAAAAGCGTTCATTGCTTGTTTTTATCATGTATTTGTTTGTTGGGACTTCGTCTCATGTGCAAGTGGCAGGTCCAGACCTTCTGCTATGAGGGGACCCATATTTTTTTCCGAAAAAGGGGGTACGGAACCAATTTTTTTAAATCCCTAAGAATTTTAAATATTTTTAAACCTAAGGGGGGGGGGGGGCGACCCGGCCCGCCACCATCCCCACCCCACATCCCCTAGATCCGCCACTGTGTGCATTAACTCCAAATCCCTTCATTTATTATTCAAGATTCAATATTTCAGTTCTAAGAAAATAACTGACAATATTGATGTAAATACGTCTAGTGTTTATTTATATAATCAATTATTATTCGTCAACCTCGATAGATTAAAAGAAGCATAATTTATGAAGCTATCAGGGGGCTGTCTGACCGAACGTTTAAGAGCGTTAGTAAACCTATTCAATCATGCCATGCAACCGTATCCGCGTCCCGGGTTGTGTTCGAATATTAACAATTGGACGCATAATTCAACAACCAATCACTCTCTGTTTCCGATGCTAACCTCATATGAAATAATTCCCAACCAATCATATATACTGCTAATTTTAATGCGAATGACATAATTCTGAAAAAACGGGGGCATGTTTCTTCCGCATTTTTCAATTCAATTCTACCCTTTACAAGACAATGCCAAGAGCGTCCCCTTTGTGTATAGAGTAGAAGCGCGATGGGGTGTTAATGAAGTGATCGAAGTGAGTGGAGTATATATTGACTGGATTTTCTTTCCTTATTTTTTTTTGGGGGGGGAGCAATATAAAGTAGTTCATTTTGATTATCAAACGCGCATTGGAGTTACCTTTCACATAAACGGTAAATCTATCACGAGTTACAGTTCATGACTGGCCTAGATTCATCGCTTCAGTAACTTGGAAAGTTATTATTGTATCAGAGATAATTATTTCATAGTACTATTTTTAACGTGTTTTAATGCACGACTTTCCTTTCTGCACATTTCTTCCACAGTGTTAAATACTTCTTCTTTATAACTAGATACGAGGAAATTTCTCCAATCTGTTTTAGTACATGTACTTGAAGCCTCTTATCGCTCGTCTAGTCGACTGCTACAATATAAATTTCCACTGCATCGCAACTGCTGTGAAAAAAAAAACAGAAAAATATGAAACACACGTGTTGCCATAAGAACACTATACATTTAGGTAAAATATTATGACAGTTGTTTAATATCAAATACTTGGTTTCTTGTTTTGCTGTAAAAATTACAGATGACATTTGCATATGGCAGGCATACCATGGTTATACACGGTCAGCTCGAACTATTTGTTATATGGCATAATGCAAGTAGTCCTTTTTAGAAAAAAAAGTTTTTATTTTTGGTAATACCATACGAGCTCTTAGACGGTCAGTCTGAGTTTTTTTCTTTTGATAAACAAGCGGAGTCCGGAAATCTGACAGAAAAAAAAACAAAAACAAAATGATATGTCAATATCTTAAAAGAGGTATGGCCATTTACCCGTGAATTTATTTCATTCAGCATACTAATTTTGAGAATGCATTTAATCTTTTCGAAAACTGCTTTAACAGGTCATCTGGTATATACACTATTAGGACAAAATCAATTCAAATGCATTTTCATAAAGATTCAGCCACTGAACTTGCCACTTGAATGCAATTTTGGCAGATTTTGACAATTTTCGTAGGGTTTTGTTAAAATTCATTGCATAGGACATCCAGAACCAAAATAAACTTGCTTCAATTTGGGAGGGCAAATGTTTATACGTTTGCATCAAAAAAATTTGGTTATGGTTCTAAGTGTCCTTTGAGTAGTACTTTCTCCTCAAACACTGTAAAATAGCTACAATGGCATCAAAAGGCTATTTCAAGCCATGTTCGACTGCTAATAAGTAAGAAAACATACAAATGTGGCATATATTGATTTTACATCTAATAAGTACACGTACAAGAGACCACCTTAAACGATTTTCGAAATGACCCAACATATGAACAAAATTCACGCCTTAATGGCCATACTTCTTTGACATTATGTGTATCTGCTCTCATATGACCTATAAAATCTTTCGATATTATAGGATCTTCGTCGTCTTGGCCCTGTTACAATATATACATGTGTAATTATGTTTCTTTTTCATTTTGAGGAAATATGTCAAGTGGCTATTTCTTTAAATATATTTTTTTATGAATCCGAGAATTTTAACAAGGGGGTAAATACAAACTAAAAGACAAAATTGTGAAAAATAGGAATAAAGTGGAAATAGTATTTGTAAAAAAAAATTGCCGACATACTTCAGACTTGGAAAATAACATGCAACTCTTGATCTAATGAGTACATGTATTTATGCAATTTACCCAATTTTTATTTAAAAAATTCATGAAATATGTATTCATAAAATATAAACATTGTGAAAAGCCAATGCAAAATTTGAAGTATTTCCTTTTAGGATTCCGTGAAAATCTTCG
The DNA here is from genome assembly GCA_002080025.1 of Modiolus philippinarum. NCBI lineage: Eukaryota > Metazoa > Mollusca > Bivalvia > Mytilida > Modiolidae > Modiolus > Modiolus philippinarum. The sequence continues at coordinate 23,849 of MJUU01042678.1, forward strand.
AAATTGAAGAGATTAAGGTCTTTACATGTTGATAATATTTTTTTTAATTCTAATATTTTAACACCAATTTTTCGCGAAGTTTTGGAAACATCAGATAAACACAATAAAAACCGTGAAAACTAACCCCGGGCAGTAACGAATTCGTCAAAATATCCAAAATAGTGGTTGCCAGTGGATTAATGGTAACAGGTCATGCTGAACAATTAAAACCCAAATTTGTTGTAATTTTTATCCAGATAATCAAATAATAAAACAGTATAAAACCCTTGGATGAAAAGGCGAAAATACTCCTTTTGAGGACCCGTCGATGATTTAATGATTGGTCAATAGAGGAGAAAGTTGAGTAATGTGGCCATATTTTTTGTAAAGCAAAGTTCATATGCTTATTTGACATTTGGATTCTAGTATGATAAAGCCAAAGTAGACGTATTTACTGATATATCGATATTCAAAATTAGCGGTATATAAATATAAACATTGTTTACACCTACTAAGTTAAAAGATATAGAGGTCGTGCCGGGTATAGCACAATGATAAATTCACAGAAAATATGAGGAAACACCATTTTCTGACCAGACTGAACATTTTCAAATTAACCATATTTATTAAACACAAGTAGATAAAATTTAGAAAGCACTGACCCAATAAATATATTCCGAAGACCTTGTACCCAAAAGTAGCTATTAACATTAATTGGTTCAAATATCGGGACACATTCCGGAAGCGGTACTTATAACATAACTACTGAAAGCGATAACGGAGAAACCTTGTGACCAGCTCACTCTTAAGGTGAATTTTAAGTATTAGGTTACACGATGCTTATATAAAATTAAATCAGTCCTTTGTTTGAATTTTTGATATACAAGACTTTATAATTTTCACTGTTACACGTGTTTTGTGATAAAGATGTTCTTGAAAATGTCGGAATGTGGGATTTTTTGTGAATTCTATGAGTGTCTGTCTCTTTTGGACGCATTGTGAAGAAATGTTTTCGCCTAAAATTACGATCATTTTCATCTTAACAATATATTTAGCATTGCATTCGAGGTTTGTTGATGGAAAAGTCGTTAACGCGACAGTTTTGGCTCCAAGAGTTGGGCTGTTCTCGAAAGAAAAGGTTCAAATCGCCGTAAGACTTGCACAAGAAAAAATCGAACGAAGCTATTCATTTGATTTCAGTTTTTCGTTTAATAACTCGGACGAACTTGATATGGGCCTTTCTTGTATAACTGCAATCCATCATTTGGATAAAGGCGTACAGCTCTTCATTGGACCAGTTCGCGACACCAGTGTGGCTCTAATTTCGGAAGCATCATCAAGATGGGCAGTACCGGTTATTTCCCCTGGTGGATTTTCGGATTTGATTATTGACCGATACAACTACCAAAATTTAATTCGAAATCACGCAACGTTTAAAACAATGTCAGTTTTCATTTTAAATATACTAAAATACTTTCACTGGACAAAATTAATTTCCATAATTGATAACATTGAGAAAAGAGATATTTTTGCTGGATTTTGTGATTTGGCTACAGCAGCAATGGAAACTGTGATTGATGACACAGATGGGATGAAATTTGAGCAACACAAGATATTACGCGAAAGAAAAAGGAGTATGGTTGGAGCCCAAGTTTTGAGAAAAATAAGCACGAAATTCGCTAGTGAGTATGTCATTTCTTGAAATGTTATACGAATTATTCGTTTTGAATTCGAATGGGGTTTTGCCAATATTGCTTATCGCTACGTACTCTCTTGAAATGCAATTTTCGTGCAATGTTATACGAATTGTTTGTTTTGAATCGAATTGATTTTATAAAAATCGCTTATTCCTAAGTGCTCTCTTGGAATGCAAAAGACCTTAACAGACATTCTTCAACATGTTCAAGAGCCTCACAAAAAATTACTTCCAATCATCGATTACATCGTTACATTCAATATTTGCAATTATTGTTGTTTTGACCTCTTTATCTTCATAACAAAATGTCCAAAACATACATTTAAATAAATTTATCCCCATCTGTTCACTTAAGGGACGTCTACATAAAACAGCAAGAATTTGTACTTAGACGTAATTTGCTAACAAAGTTATTTCTTGACGTTAAAGATGGGTAAATTACTAGTTGATGTATTTCACGTCTAATGAATCGCAAGGGGACCACTCGAATATTTCGAGGTGTTTAAGGCTACACAATTTATGTTTTTCTTGCAAATTTCTAAATGAAATGTATTCTGATCTTAGATGTCCATCTGTCTTCAGCACTAAATTGTCAAAATAAAGATAGACTTATATTATGTAGTTACGTAATACTGAATAGATAGCCAAATGGAATTTTCAAAATATAGTAACGGGCCAGACTGATCATTCGGAATATTTTGCTTCAAAGAAAATCAAATTACCAATAGTCACGATATAAACTGAAATAATTTAAATGGTCAAAAATAAACCACCAAAGATGACTGGGGTCGAAGTGCGACGCGGTATTTTCCTTATTTACGTGGATGGAATTTAATTTGTATAGAGTCGACTCGATTAAGTGCCTTAGTAACGTCAATGTGCATCTTATTGCATTCAATTTGTTTTTGACTTAAATAATGCACTTAACACAAGTCGCATCTATAGAAATAAAATATCACTGAAATAAATTAGAAATTCTGGCGTCGCCCTTGTCCAGTGAAGATGCTGACGCTCAAACACAGAAAAAAAACATCAAAGCAATCATGGGTGATTTCAGATCAAATAAGATGCTTAACTGTTTTGGGAAAATAGATATAGATAGATCTAAAATAAATGTAAGATATGCTCTGCAAGATCAGTTCTTGGCTTTTTCAATATCCAAGCAGTTTTATTACGAAATGATTCATTTTCACACGTGGGAAGGCGTTTTTATCTCCAACGGGACAAACGTGACAAAATCAGCATCAGAATTAGAGGGTATAATTTTAAAAATTTGCCGTTTCAGAAACTGATGGATTGTGGGTACAGTGATTCAAATTTTTGTGTACGAATAGTTGATTTTCAATCAATGTCGTTAAGATACCTACGTTCTTGACCAATCAAAATATTTTTGTGCACGCGGAACCAACAATGCATTAGTTTCTGAAACGGCGAATTACTAAGTATTATTTGTCATTTGCATCAGTGACGTCAGGGATACTAAAATTCAGCAGTAGGAACGAGGCTTATACTGTTGATATAAGAAAATGCAAGAATCTGTTCCATGTATCTATGCATGTTTGTTGAAAAACTTAAAGGAGAAAATTTGTGTACTAGGCAACAAAAAGATATTTTAAGGGAGTATTAGTCTCACAAAATTTTCATTAGAATGAAAGCTATACCTTATGACTTGAAAAACTTTGCTAAATGAACAAATAAAGCAACAAATTATGAAAATTGTATTATAAATTTTAAAATATAAGACATCAAAATTTTTTACAGGAAACGGTTCTGTCTAGAGTTTCTCTTCGTTTTGCATTATTAATTATATACTTTTAAAATTCATGAAAATATCGTTGGGTGTTGATAAAATTTTGTACATTGTCTATTTTATGTATTTGAAAGTGATTCAAGACCAAGAAAATATGATATATATGCCAAAAATATTCAACTCCGTTTGAATAAAACCCGAGTATATCGAATGCTTCTAAAAACTTATTCTCACACTCGCTTAATATCAAATAAACAACTTAATTACTGTATAGCTAATATAAGGTGTATTGCATTTATATTTTGTTTATGTAATATCATTTGATACCATAATATATTGTAAAATTACAAGATTTTCAAAGAAAAAAATTGGAAAATGTTTGGAATGTGCTCTAAATATGATATAATTTGTTTGTGTGGGGTTTAAAACTTAAGGTTGGAAGTCGAGTGCATCCTTGTTTCGGTTCACAAGGCAGGGCGAGGAGGTAATAGACATCTCAACAACTCGGCTACTGTCCAAATAGGACATTATACAATGACCCCCTAAATAGTGTTTGACCCAGCGGTTTCTCTCCCTGAGATATTAAGGTCACCCGAGAGCTTGCTCGAGGGTGAGCTTAATTTCGAGGGGAGAGAAACCGCATATATCGAATTTTCTTGTTCACTGGTTGACCTTCCTATGCGACCCAACGCTAACCGGTTGACCCATCGAAATATCAAATGTCATGTGACACGATTTGAACAAATCAGATCATAGATATTTAAATGAGTATATAATATAACAAACTCGCACTAACGATCTCGTGTCATGTTCTATTATAACTGTCGAAATGTCATTTCATTCTCAAAATGTCGTGCTATCTGTCTTTCATCTTTTGCTCGAAATAACTCAGTGCCATCATTCGTTGGTAAAAGAATTAAGATTCACGTTGATAAAGGCCGTTCAGCTTTTATGGTTTATTTCGAAGTGTTGTATATTAAATCCATATCAAACAGAGTTTATCATTGTAATTTAATATTAATCTAAATTTCTACTCGAAACAATCTAAATAACGATTATTTTTAGAGTGTTTTTGTGCATTCAAAATTCAAATTACATTATCTAAGTCATTACTGAGTTTATGATAGCCAAGTTGAATGATATCACTTTAAACATTTATACAACGTAAATTTTCAATGATTAACTTGACTATTTGTATCAATTTGCGGTAATGGCTCCTTAAAGTGCAACATGTTGTTTAAACTTTTGCTTCTTTGAACTTCTAAAATAAAATCATTAATTTGTTGTGTTTTATTTTCGTTTGTTGATTTTTAACGTGATGTAAATTGTGGTGGCGTGATTATATAAATCATTTGAAATAGAGGCTCAGAATCGCTTACCTGTCTCTACGAGATGGTTATCATCAAGCACAAACTACATCAGTTTTGCCAGGTTATTTTTCTTCTAATTTTTCAGAAAATGTAACGGTTGCACTATAATCCAATAACAGTAACCCGAATTTAATAAAAAGGGATAATGGAATTATAGCTCTTTATACCCAACTCAGTCGTGAGACTGGCTTGTAAACAAATGTCTATGTGTACAACCTTTGGATGTAGTTGTAACTATGTCTGAAAATGAGAATCATTCTGGTACAAGTTTTACCATGTTTTCAAGTTATGATTTGGAAACAAGAAAGCGCATGATTAATACATCCTTGATAATAAAAGAAAAAAGCGGTGAATAATAGTAAACGCATAATACCCCAAAAGGATAATAAACACAATATCAAACATTAACTGCAATCTAGGGTGCTTATTCAAAAAAGATCGGATGGGGACTATGCAGAAATAAACAGAGCTGTCAAAAACGCGGACCTCGTTGAAGACATCCTTTCAAAGTCAACGAACGACAACTCTTTATGAAGCTTTGTTTTAGATAATACGATAGATGTTGATATGTTTTTTTTCTGTTATAAATTTACGAATGTTGATCATAATTTCAATCTCAATTTTTTTTATGACGACAACACAATTATTGAATAAATCTGGAAATCCCTTTTAACTGCAATTATTAGGAATCAGAGATATAATTTTGTATGTAAAGCTTATGTTGAATTAAGAGACAAGTTTTTAAAAGAATTATTTAATCTCTATCCAAATTTAGCTTTGTTAAATTTTAAAAATCTATTTATATGGATTATGTCCAACGAAGATTTTCATATTATCAATAACTTAAATGAATATCTAATTTCATTATTTAATTGCAGAAAAGAAAAAAAAATAAAGTAGAAATGAATTTTTTTATTTAATTGGATACTGACTCCCTCTTCATTGTTTTCTTATATTTAAATGTGAATATATGTGCAGATCTAACAATGTTGCGCTGATTTTCAGACGTATATATAAATAATTCATCTAGCCCAGTATAATGTCTCACGATATTATCCATTGGACAGTTATAGTATGAAGAGTTGTCACATACTTCAGACAACTATATAAAAATTATAACTTTGTGTGGCGGCATTCCTTGTCGAAAGACATTGAATCCTCTCTGCTATACAAACAGCTGATCTGCACGAGCACCTATACATCATGTACTGCGTTACAACCCTAGATTAAACCTACGAGGAGGTATC
>MJUU01042678.1:47171-62090 GCA_002080025.1 Modiolus philippinarum
GTTTTCATTTTCTAACCGCGATATGAATTATAAAATCGTACCCAGTAAATAAAGAATAAAATTAGGATTGTTTAAATTATGATGTATCCTGTGATTCTAAATCGAATCAAATCAGACAAGATAAAGGAATTTTATTTACTTTAAATGATATCTACAAACTAGAGGATCAGTCGTTTTTGCTATTAGCTTTGACTCCTGTGCAGTTAGACATGATATATGACAAACTAAATGGAGAGTCGATTTTCTATTTGTTATGAAAACAAACCGTATGCACAGGGAGTTGAACAATTTGTTTGACGATTCAAAGTGCTAACGATAAAAGAGTCTGTAAAATTCAGTTTATAGGAGTGATAACTAGCTTGCGTTTCGCCAGGAGATACAATTATGTGCAACTGTAAATATTACCGGTGCTGTCAGAAAACATCCTGTCTTTTTATTTAGGACCTAAACTCATGCGATTTTTCATGTCAATTTTCTGTCGTACTGTCACAAAAAATACCGATCTGTCGTGTTTATGAGGGGTGATAAGGTTGCAATGCATGATGGAATCAATTAGTTGTATGCACTACTGCACAGTTTTTACTGTTTGTTGTGGAATTTAAAGGATTTTGTAAATCTGGATTTCTTGTTAGATTTTCACTATTTCCTATTCATGCAAAAAAACATACCTCATTACAAATTAATTTCATATTGCAAAAGTCATCGGGAAGCATAATGTGTGTAAAAACTTGCGTATTGTTTTAAACACTTATTGGATCCTGATTAATTGCTTCCGTGGACGCTTTAAAAATGTAACACAGATATTTTTGCGGAAACATTTAAACATCTAAATAATATGGTTTGAAATTGATATTAGGGCATGTTTAATAAGGATGTTTAAATGCACGCAAGATTTGTTTGCAGAAATTTTTAAGAGTAAAATCAACAAGTGATTCTTTTCTGATCCTTAAATCTTCGATGACGATCGGAGAGATTAATCTAGTGTTTTATAGTAGGAAGGATATACTGTTACGTCTCACAAGGTGAAATTAATAGTGTAAACTATGTGGAAGGAATTCAGTGTTATTTTCGTTTGTGTGTTGACAATATTTGAAGTGGCTATGTCATCCACTACAGTTGTACATATAATTGTTATGGTACCGACGAACCCATATTCCCGTCTATTTTCGACGACTAAAATTAGGCCAGCCATTGAAATGGGAATTGATTACGTCCAAAAAGAGAGTCTTCTATCCTACTTGACGATAAACGCTACATACGTTGATACATTGTGCGATACTGCAAAGGCACCAGTTGAAGCGTTTAAAGCAATGCATGCTGGGATGAATATATTTTTTGGACCCGTATGTGATTATAGTTTATCCCCCGTGGCACGATATGCACCATTCTGGAATATGGCCGTAATTAGTCCAGGCGGGCTTTCTGAGGATTTTCATGAAAATCGGAAAAAAGAATATCCGACCCTTACTAGAATAGGTGCCGCAACTTTCGATTCTGTGACGTCAGCGATGTTCAAATATTTGTTAGATATGAATTGGAATAAAGTGTTTCTAATTTCTGAACGATCAGAAGGTGGAATAATGTTACGTTTTTGGTATTTATTAGGATCTGTGGTATCTAAAAGATTAAAAACGTATGGAGGGAAATTTGATTATGACACGGAATTGTATGATCCTAATAACACAAAAAGTATTATTAAGATTTTAACGGAGAAAATCGGATACAAATACTCAGGTAGGTCGAAATTGTACCAAAAATTCTTATTTTGGTTTTTAATTTCATATGCAAATATAATATTGAATGTATATATAGCTTACTAATCCCGAAAACGCCCTTTCCCGTTTTCACGGACACTTTTTTGAGGCGATCCCGCTTCCCGTTCACGTCTTAAGTCCAATCCCGCTTCCCGCTTAAACCCCATCGAGACCCACTATTAATAACTGGGAGATTTTGATGGTTTTGTTTATCAAGAAATATAATAACAAGAGGTCGAAATTCTATAGTTCCACGGGACAGACTGTACTTTTGCAAACATCAAGAAGTTTAAAGTTTTAAAATATATAACACCAAAAGAAATCTTAAAAGAGCATGGAAAGTTCAATAGGTCATTTCCCTCCGTCATATACACAATAAGACTCCATAGATGTTTGAAAGGGTTAAAATTTATACAACAATAATCCCAGCCCAGTAGATATCCTTGGAACCATTTTTCCTGTCGTCGAGTTTTTCTATTGACAATTTCTCTTAAATTTTATGCTAGTATTTTAATTTTTAGTGTAATGTTTTCCATTATGTTTCTTTTAATTTAGTGATTCAACTCTTTCAAGTTCAAGATTTTTTAAAATTTCTGATATTAATATGTTGCATCTAACAAATACTTTTTGTTTATTTGATTTTATACCTAATACGATATAGATTTAGTATTTTAAAAGACAAAATACGTGTAAGAAGAATCTGGCTGAAAGTATGGCAAAATTCAGTTTTGCCTAAGCAGTATATTATATAAGATTTCTGCTTGTAATTATTTGGAAAAGTTATAGAATTCTTTTTAATTCTTCATGGAAAGAATTGAATAAAATTTGGATTTTATTTCATGAAAAACACTATATTAGATAACTGACATTCGAGATTTATATCTTTTTTGTGATTTTGATATTTTTTAGTAACTGAAATTCGATATTTATTATTTTCCTTTTACTATGAATTTAATTTTTTCGCAATGAAAAAAATAATAACGACGTAGAAATTTCCACTATTTTGTTCAACATTTACTAAATTAACCAATACAAACGACGAATATTAGCACCCATTTCCGTTTAAAAAACATGTAAAATCTTAATAGAATTGAATCTTTTACCATTTCAGCAAAGCAGTTTTATAACAAAAACCTGTGACTAATTTGAATCGATCTTTATTTGAATCGATCTTTAAAGGGTCGGTTTGCATTTACATTAAAAAGTGTAAGATCGATCTCGATCGGTCCTTCTGAGAACGGTGCGTTTACACTACACACTGAAACTGAATCGATCTTACCAAAATACATGTGTCCATTGTTATAGAAGTACAAAAAATGCAAATATAGATAGATATATCTGGAAATGCCCTGACATATTCGTTTAAAAATGTTCGGGTTTCTCTTAGACCACTGTAGACGTTTTATCGTTATGTTTCGGCATCCCATAGGTCACCCAGAAGTTCGCTCATCAAAAGAGTCCCAAAGCTTCTCTTTTATTCTTCACAGTCGTACATACGTCCATAGACACACGTGTAAATGCCCAATTTCAGTTTTATTATTCAGTTTCACTTCATAAAGATCGATCGCGATCGATCTTGGCTTTTACACTTGAAGCAAGATCGATCCCAAAAAGATCGATCTTTTTAAGACTACGTCTGGATGTGGACTTTTTAAGTCCGATTGAAGATCGATCTAACCCGTTTACACTTGTGCAAGATCGATCTAAATTTGCTAGTGTAAACGGGGTCTGTCTTACCCGTTTACACTAGCAAATTTAGATCAACCTTTGGTGAGATCGATCCTAAAAAGATCGATCTCGCGCAAGTGTAAACGGGTGAGATCGATCTTCAATCGGACTTAAAAGTCCACATCCAGACGTAGTCTTAAAAAGATCGATCTTTTTGGGATCGATCTTGCTTAAAGTGTAAACGCCAAGATCGATCGCGATCGATCTTTATGAAGTGAAACTGAATATTAAAACTGAAATTGGGCATTTACACGTGTGTTTATATATGAACGTATGTACGACTGTGCAGAATAAAGGAGGAGAAGCTTTGACCTACGAATGAAGCTCTTTTGATAAGCGAACTTTTGGATGACCCACGGGATGCCGGATCATTACGAGAAAACGTCTAAGAGAAACCAGAATATTTTTAAACGAATATGTCAGGACATTTCCAAATATATCTACCGGTATCTATATTTGCATATTTTTTTTTTGTATTTTTATAACAATGAACATATGTATTTAGGATGTGATAGATTCAGTTTTAGTGTATAGTGTAAACGCACCGTTCTCAGAAGGACCGATCGAGATCGATCTTGCACTTTTTAATGTAAATGCAAACCGATCCTATCAAGATCGATTCAAATAAAGATCGATTCAAATTGAAGCAAGTGTAAACACGGTCTTATATAGACACCGTGTATCATCTGTGCACAGAATATAGGTACCAAGACTGGTTTTCGTTTTAATTTCAATGACGGGTACCATTAGTGTACGTGGATCCAGTTTATATAGCTACTAAGTTGCTAGCTATAAACTGGTTTATACTGGTACCCCCGTACACTATTGTTCGATTTCATTGAAATTTAAACGAAAACTAGTCCTGTGTACGGATGATACACGGTGATACAGAATATACCCATATTAGATATATTAGTCACAGCAAAAACCAACAACATTAATACTTTATTTCAACGAGTGTAATATTGAATACAAACGAGTTCCAATAATTAGTCCACAATATGCCATTTTTGAATATTGCAAATTGAATTGACGTTTTGTCGGAAATACTTATTTATGTTAGTAAATCAAAGGTTTTTCCACCGAAGATCATAATTTGAAATGTACAAAATGGTTAAACTCAATATTCTTATTCAACCCTTAAATTTTAAAGGATATATATTCTGCGTCTGCGCTGTAACGTTATTATGGTTTCCGATTGTAAATTTGCGGTCATCCAGTAAAAAGTAACGTTGTCAACCCAACTACATAAGAATTTTTATCTTAGTGTTAAAAAGGAAGAAAAGCAACAAAGAATCAAAATATCATTTTTTTCTTCTTTTTTTTTATCTGTCCCTGATCGACGTGAGAAATACATAACTACTCTATAGAAAGAAGTTTGTTCTCGGTCACTGATTGGTGGAAATTCTTTGTTCTCAGTCACTGATTGGTGGAAATTCTTTGTTCTCGGTCACTGATTGGTGGAGATTCTTTGTTTTCAGTCACTGATTGGTGGAATTCAATTGTGACGTCAGATATGTTCAGTGCCGTCTTCCGACTTTACCATTTTGACAACAGGGAAAAGGGGCGCAGAGAACACCTTTATTTCGGATCAACAGAAAAGGGAGGTTGTGTCTATGTCAAAATATTATCGACTTTAAATTTCACAAGTGTATTTGTGTAAAACGGCATTTATCTGCTATCGATAGTAAAGATCAATATCTGAAACACTCCGCCAGCGTGGCGTTCTAAAATTTGAAAATTTAGCTTATTCCAGTGGAGAATAACTAACAAAATACCGAAGTTACTGCGAATTTGGGTTCTGCATCTGCCCATTTCGAGAAATGCTGTATCTCTATCGATTCCGTTCTCCATTGCACCAAAATAATTTTAACTATGAATAGGTCCTCGTACCGAATAAATGTTTGACTCTTAAAGTACAAAATGGATAAACTACTCATTTGACGTCAACCAGCAAACAATGTGCAAATTATTTTACATCAATGAAGTTGTATTTCATGTCAAAGTTTGTTTATATATCCTTAAATCATGCATAAATGAACATACTTTCAAGTATTTTCTAATCCTATATCTAACTAATACAATCCCCTCTTTAAACTATTTACTTTCATTTACTTTATTGTATAATAGCTTTTTTGACATTTGTCTATTTGTTTTCACAGTCGTCTTTCGACTTTGCTTATACTAGAACAAGTCTTACTTATGGTGTTGTGGCCGGATACGAGGCCAACCTCAAAAACTTGTTTGTTTGCTGTATACCGACAAACTCGTACAAACCTACCTACTCAGAAAAAATATTGGCATTATCATCCCCCCTCCCCAATTATTTTTTTTCTGTATTTAGCGCATTTTTTCAAATTAAACCCTTTTGATTTCTTTGAAAAAATTCACCTACATAACCATGATAACTACTGGCGTCCAAATTGGTAGTCGATAAAACAGCAAACAGACATTTTGTTTAGGAGGGCTCGATAATTTCACGTTTTCGCCTTCTCTATTTGCTCTTTTTCCTTTATATTTTCTTTTCCTGCCTACCTTATGAATTTTATCCCTGATCTATGTTTACAGCATGCTACTAGAACAATTGTATTTTTGTTCATCTCGGCCCCTTCTTTATTATTTTTTTGTTCAAACACATATTTCTTTGAAGGGGTAGAGGCATAACATTGGGAAATCAGAAAATTTCAGATTCTTATTATAATTATGTTATATTTACTCCGTCAGTAACCTTCAGAGAAATTTATCTGAGTTTTACCTATAAAGGGGCATTAGATCCTCTATTATTGGGAAGGGGAACAAGACACCAACACTTTTGTATAGGAACCCCATCCCCCCTCTTCTGAGGTGTTAGTATATTGAACTTTATGACAGTCATTTATAGAGGAGCCACAAATAAATAATATGAAAGAGTATTGAAAGTTTAGTATTAGACTTGACAGGATAAAGCACAATACATCGTTGTTTAGTTTTCGCTTAAGCTTCTCGAAATTCAATATTTAAGGAAGGGATTATTGTGATGTAATAACAGACATCTTCCCTGGTGTCTGTACGCATGCCAAGATCTATGACGCAGCTGCGCGGAGGGTCCATATTATGTCATCGACCAAAAAATGTACAAACTTTAATGTTCAAACTTGTCTCCGGATCCCTAGTTATTATGTATGCTAATGTTCTTGTTATGCTTATTCATAACAAGATATGGTTTACACTAAAAATGTACATTTATTTTTGGATATATTGACGGGTTTGTAATGTCCTGCAAGTTTCACAGATCCATCAATGCATACATGTCATTCTGTTCATTAACTGCTTACTTCATAATGAAAAATATCCTAGATTCCCATCCCTGCCCCAACCCCCATTTTTCCGCCCGCCTAAAAAAAAATCAAAAGATATTTTTGGCAATTTTGTAGATTTCTTTAAATGACAGCCAGCCCGTCCCAAATTTCGAGAAATATAGAGAACCTAAGAAACATTTTATTATGGCCTTAACTATATTTTAACACTTGTAGGACCATATATAACATACACCCATACCAGTCATACTTGTCTTTATTAAAGAAATTCTCGAAAGGCAGTGAAGATGAAAGTTTTCTACAATGCTTGATTTACACAAAAACTTCAATGCAAAAAATACTTATATTATTTCTAATAAATGTATGTTTTATTATTTCTTGTAAATGTATGTGGGTAAACAAGTTTTTCGCCGTTTTCATGAAAACAATCCATATTCGTTTTCTACTTAGCTGATAAATTAGCTCTTTCAAATATAGTAATGCATTAAAAAAAACTCAGAAACTTCGTTTTCTGACTATTAATTTTTTTTCTTTTTTTTTAATTTAATTCGATTGATTCCCTCCCTATTTTCCATTCGGCCTTCCTCGGTTGATTCCGGAAAGTATTACGAATCGATCGAAGTCCTGATTCTTGAATATATTAATAAAGAATTATCGAATCACCTGTAATTAGCAAATTTTAAATCTAACAGACGTCTTTGGTGAATTTGTCAACAACTTGCACTATTTATTACATTTTCTTCCATGAAGTAAGAAGGACCTCGGATATTGTAAACTTTCAGTGCCTTTTCAGTTTGTGTAATTGTCTTACAATATCACTTTCATGGCATTTTGAAGTATAAAGATATAGCCAAATATGGAAAATGAATATTAATTGTTATTAATTAATCGTAAGGTGGTTTTCTTGATAGTAATTTCGCATATTTGGTGCATTTTCATTTTTTTTTGTAGTCACCACAGCTTTACTGCTAAGCTAACTTTGTGCTGCGAGTTCGTGCGTATTGATATCGGAGCTTAGCTCACTGTGACAGGGTCCGTTTTTTCATAGTACTTTTTCTAACAATTACATCATTAGTATTGTAGCAAACTGTCAGCAAGTCATTTCAATCTGTTTCAGTAATTATCACCTGAAACATACCACAGAAATGTACATAAATAAGAAATCAATTTAAAAATGGTGGATTGTAAGAACGCGTATTGTTGTTGCTTGGCTTGTGTATGAAAAAAATATATGAAGGCTAGGGCAGAGACATATAGATACAGAGATTAGAATATTCTAGTTATCCTATGTAAACATCGGTAATAACACGCGTGTGCGAGATTTCCCGTTAGCTGAGTCAATTTTTAGTTCCAAACTCATGTAATCAAAACTGTACCGAAACGTCAACAAAGAGATTTATTTATCAAATATCTACAAATTTTCATGGATATTGAGTGAAATATTTTATCAAATGGCGATGCACCTGTAAAAATCACATTACCATCGGAACATTGTGCTAGTACAGGTAAAGTTGAAGACAATTACGAGGAGTTCCGAATGTAGTGTTGCATCATGGGAGCGAGTTTACACGCGTGATGTTAGAGATTTCAATTAGTTGCTAATCTCTGTATCTATATGTTTATGTCTCTGGCTAGGGGGACAGTTGGTTGACTTAAAAAAATAATTAAGAATAATTAAAGGTTCTAGACTCAATTCAGTCCCAATAAGCAACAAAATTGAACGGTGTGTCTCAGGTTACCGTAAGTTAAAATATTCCCCAAGATTTTCGACGTAAATGGATGTTCCGAGTGATCATTTGCAATATAATTGCCCTAAATCTGCATGATAATATAAAACCACCACGAGATCCAACCACATGCAGACCTCACATGCAACTCCCCCCTTTTGCATATGGAACAACTAATGATCATAACAACGTAAATTTGTGTATTGTATTTTATTAATTAACCTTACTTTATGGTTAGTGACAAATGAACTGATGTAGAAATTACAGAAAAGGGTTAAAAAGTGAGAGTGTGATCTTATTTTAATTATTAAAACGGTAAAAAATATCCATCGCCAATCTGGAAACGTGATTGATTTTATTGATGTGGCGGGAAGATATGTGATCTCTGATCACACATAAAAAATCTTCTAATTACATCTAATCAAATATGCATAGAGACTAATTCACAATTTATTCATTGAATAGAATATTATAAGGACGCGTTCCGAGTGTAAAGGTTGATGAACGACTTCATATTTATTTTGGGTTTTCATAGTTTAATCAACGGAATGCAATGTAAATCATTGTTAATAAAATCAAATAAGTCTACGCTTTGATACAAAAAAATATTACTATTATGATTAATTAAGTACATGAAATGCGATATTTATACACTATTTTTTCTAGTATCAAGTGGATATATTTAAATGGATCGTAAGGGAAAAAAACGTGGCTTACCTTGAGGTTTAAGCCTGTTTGAATCAAATTTCTACATTTCCACAATAGTCAATTTTATCTACATATTTAATTCATTTTTTTCCGTTGATCTCTCAATATTCCACCATTTAATTCATAGGATAAGAGTCTTTACTACTTGAATTAATACACAATGCAAAGATAAGAGCCTCCATACATACAATAGTCAAACTGTGACCATATCGTATCATATATAGAAATTCTCCACATAGAAAATTGGATTTATAAACTCACGGATACCAAAGGAGTGTTAATATATATTTTTTCCATATTTGCTATGAAAACAACCTTTTTGCACAGGGAGTTCATATCGTTATTTAAACTAGTGGTACTTTTGTTTAATTTGACGAGGACATAGTTTGTTCAAATCTTAGGTTTGTTTACATCCGCCACTGAAAATTGAATTCTATATTCGTTGTTATTCGTATGGAATTAGCGATGTTGTAAAGCAATACTAAAGAATCAGCGAAAATATAATATATTCGTGTAGTTATTGCATCAAAACCATTTACCAAGTCTCTTGCAGAAAATATTGACAATTAGATTACGTTGTTAATAAATTGATACTTATTCTACATTGAAGGACAGCCGAAATTTGTGCTCAGTCTGATGCATAATTGTGACCTGTTTCAAAGATATTACCAGATGTGACTTTTTTCATATTGAAAAAAGGCATATTGTCATCGAAATTGTCCATAAGTATTTTATGATTTGTTGCTAGGAATATTGAAAAGATTCAGGCTGTTTTATTGGAATAGAAGGCTGATCTATTCCATATAACTTAGCTTATAATTACAAATGTTTTATAGCGCTCCTGTGAAATTGAGCCATGATGCCTGTTTTGTGCTAGTCATTCGGATGCATTGGTGTGTAAATATTTACACGCAAATTTAAACGTTCATTTGAGTTTGATTTGACAATTTTGTCATGCGTGTTTGAAGAGAAAAGTTTTGAAAAAGAATTGAAAGAGGGATATAAAAGTTTAAATAAGCTAATGATTGACATAAATATTGACAGCGTTTGAAAAATTTTAAGTGTGCGTTTTAGGATTAAAAAGAGGAATATTGCAAATGTGAAAGAAAAGTTTCACCCATTCTGTTCACAAATCCTTCCAGATTGAAATATATATAAATGTCGCCTATAGATGACAAAAAGGGGAATATTATACGTCGTTTTAATCATAGTTAAAAGGATCTTTGCTTTGCAATGTCAACATCAAATATAGTGTTAAATTTCCTCGGTGTTTATTTTCTGTTTAATTTGTACGAAGCAGTTGCGGATCCTCTTTCCGTTCATATAACCGTTATGGTCCCAACAAAACCAGATTCCCGGCTTTTTTCAACGACCAAAATCACACCAGCCATTGAAATGGGCATTTCCTATGTAAAGGATGAAAATATTCTGCCTTCTGTTACGATAAACAAAACTTTTGTGGACACCAAATGCAACACGGCGATAGCGCCTGTTGAAGCCTTTCGAAAAATGAATACCGGAACTAATATATTATTCGGACCGGTATGTGACTACAGTTTATCTCCGGTGGCGAGATATGCTCCATTTTGGAATATACCCGTTATTACAGCAGGCGGGCTTTCAGAGGATTTTTTGAAAAACCGTTGGAATGAATATAATACTTTAACACGAATTGGTGCCGCAAGTTTCGATTCTGTTACGTTTGCAACGCTAAAATATATATCTAGTTTGAATTGGAATAAAGTGTACCTAATTTCAGAACGGTCTAATTCTGGTATTATGTACCGTTTGTGGTATTTACTAGGATCTGCTGTTTTTCAAGGCCTCAAATTATCGGCAGGAAAATTCGAATATGATCAAGATATGTATGACCCCAAGTCTAAAAGGGATATCGATAAAATTCTTACAGAAAAAATAGGAAACAAGTATGCAAGTAAGTAAGTTTTAGTATACATTGTAAAATAAGATTGTGATGGGAGATGAGGGTACGCTAATTTGATTTTGATGGGGGGGTCTGGGAAGGAATTTTTACTAAAAATTCCAGGAACAGAAATTTGTTGAAAGAATATCAGGATAAAAGAAGGTGAAAATGGCCAGAATAATGACACATATGAAGCAAAATCTCTGGCCTGGACGTAAGAAAAAGACAGCGAGACAGGAATGTTTCCAGTATGAGACGATAGTCAGGAAAACATATCAAGGATCAGACGTTCCTTCCAAGCCTCCCCCTTAAAGTCAAATGACCAGTTCCTTTTGAAAATCATTGAATAAGTTTGAAAATGGAAAATGGAAAAATCAAAGACTTGAAAGCACTTAGAATTTGAGAAAAGTTCCAAACTCTTTAACCACTATAATTTATATTTAGAATTGTTTTAGCCTAAAAAGACCTCGTTGTCTCTAAAACGTGTAGAATGTAGTTACATTGAGACATCAAGGACTTTGAAGCTTTAGAAATTATGCCTTGGAAGTTTTAGAAAAAATATTTGGTTATGCTCTTGCGATGACATTTATGTGTATTAATCAAATCTTGAACACCCTGATCATTAAAACAAACTGTCGTTCGAGTACCATTCGCACTTTGAAAAAAAATGACATATTACTTCATTAATAATACCTATCAGATCCTACGTTTAGGGACTATTATTTAGATAAAGATAAGTCTATCTTAATCTTTATGTTAAATTATTCACCATGAAAACCTGACAAGGAACGTTATTTGACTGCCCTAATTCTTACATCAATTGGTAATGGATGTACGCTGGTAGTGGTTATTCAAATTTTATTTCCTTGGTTTTGTCATCCCCCCCACCCTGCCCATCGAAAAATAGACCCTTGCCTTTTTTACAAGTATTAACTGTTGATGCCTCTTTGACACTGCCTCTATATATAAGACCATTAAATTATATCTCTTGATGTGTCTAGAATGATAAGATCCCACCAAAAGAATGATGAATGGTAATACCCTACCTCAAATAAGACTTACATCTATAATAATAATAAGAGCCCATATTATCAGTAAGACTGGCGAAACCTACTTCTGCAGTGATTGGTACCTATCTCAACTGAGTTCGCGAGAATTATTTTTAAACTTGAACAAAATAAACTGTCAATCCGGAAGATTTCCAGACAGTCCTCTGCATTATGGGCATTATAAAAAATCTAAAATGCTGTCAGACATGGGACTCGCAATCATGCTGAAACAGCAAATCCTACGCTATTTTTGCCAGTCAGGACTAACAGATATCGCAAACTCTGTGTCGGGAATTAAAACTCAATCTGAGAACGATCAAACCCAACTTCTAATATAAGACTATAGATTAAGTATAATAAGATCTCAACCCGTGGAATGATAGATCACGCCTCTTGAAAAATAAACCTTTTTCGCTGGAATGATAAGACCTTACCTTTAGAATAATAAGATTCTTCCTCTAGAATGATAGACCCTATATTCATAATGTTTAGTAGCATACTTATAAGTGGCTACCTCCGCATTACCGAAAATCTAGATACTGAGATCCTGCTTATAAAATGATAAGACCCATTTTAGGATTGATAAGGCCATATGCCTGTTACACTAAGACTCTTACCTCTTAACTGACATATGAAAAATTATAAGACCATACCTCTGTCCCGGAATGATAAGACTTTTCTCATAGATTCATATAAATCCTCCTCTGTAATGGTAAGACCCTACCTCTAGAATAAAAAGACCCTACCTCTGTACGCAATGATAAGACCCTGTCACTAGAATAATAAGATCTTTTCTATAGAACGATAAGACCTTGCCTCCAGAATAGTAAGACCCTACATTTGTTATGATAAGACTTTACCTAAAGAATGATAAGACAATACCTCTAGAATGATAAGAACTCTTACATAAAAAAAAACTTATATCTGGAATGATAAGATCATAGACCTGGAACTTTTTAAGACCATGTTACTAAGCCCTTACATACATATATCCACCTTGTGTGATATGAGCTGCTTCCTGAAATGTTAAGTAAAGAAAAACGCAATTAACATATAGGCTGTTAGAATATCTCCAGACTTTCATTGGTACACCCCATGCAGTCGAAAAAACTACATGTTCAGTCGAATAAACTATATTACGAACAAAAATGCATTTTTTTTCATTCATAACAGTAAGTAGTCTCGTTAAATACAATTTTATGCAAAGCGGTTCCGCTTCAAGTCAAATTGCAGTAATCCCTTGGTGTTAGCACAACGTTACTTGGTTTTCGCATTTGATGTTCGGTCAAGTTAAGCAAAGGGATTTTTTTCTGAACTCTTACTACCCGGTAATGGCATATTGTAAGACATGAGTTGTTCTGGTCTTAGCTAGGCTGCATTGCGTTTACAATACAACCAAGACCAGCTTATGTTTTACAATTTGCCTAGATTCGTTCCATCTTTGACAAAGAATTGAAAGTGATAACTACAGACGAACATTAACTTTATGTATTAATTTATCAGTATATTCATGGGGTAATAAAAACTATATTCTCCAAAGAATTAGATACTATTTACAAATCTTTAAACCCGTTAAATGGTCAATCTATCTAATATTTAAAAAATATATAGTGGTATTTTATGTTTTAATGTTATTTTTACGTTTCTGATAGATTTTTATTTACAATTTACAAAGTATAAAATGATAACAGACCAATTTTATAACAGACAGATAAATATTTTACTGCTTGTACTAATTCAACTTTATGAGTTGATCGTGCGGAGTGATATACCGACGTCAATCGTATCAGATAAATTTGTTTTTATTGAGGGGAGATAAGCGCTAAGCAATTATGAAAGAAAGGGGAGATAAACATACCTAAAACACAACGAAACATGTAGAGATAGCAATAATGCATCATAATTGACGATGCTTCTCATTATAACATCGACAAAAGTGTTAAGGTAGACCTACACTAATACAGGGCGCATTCGATTGGCGCATTTGCGAAATAGGGTCTGTAAGTCTCGTCATGTGACTCACGAGAATTTACGATAAACAGATAATTCGAAAACGTTTCCCGCCAAAACATGACGTCTGAGGATTGTGACGTTCAAATTTTTGTTTGAAACGTCATATATCTTTGTTTAAAATGTAACTTCCGGGTACAGTTTTTGGTCCAAAATTGTACGAGACTTACAGGCCCTATTGGAGTCGGATTCGGAATTGATATTCCATTGTGACGTCATCATAAATTGATATACAATTTCCCGCGAATTAGCTCCCCTTTCCCGTAAATATTGTCGAATTCGTTAACTATATAAAGATGACATATAGATTTTAGCTCAACATATAGCTGAAGTTTATATCTCTAAAATACCCCAAAACAAATTCTGTCTGATATTTATTTCATATGAAAGCTAAACAATAAGCATGTTCTCAATGTTTCATATATATTCTTTGTAAATATTGCTGCAAAATACTGAATTTGGTCTGGTTTTCAAAAACTGATAACAGAAAATGATGATCGGTGACATGTCATTTTTATTTTTATTTTTTGAACGAATGAACTTACACCTACAAAATATTTTACAATAAAAAAAAATCTGTCTGATATTTTTATTAGGCTCGATCTACCTTAACTCCGAAATTTTTTACATATTTTTTCTTTTTTTTTTTAATTTTTAAAGCATATTTATAATATTTATGCTTCTCTCCAAAGTCACCTTATAATTCAACGTAATTGAAAAATTAAT